>CM061142.1:570597227-570622177 GCA_030789695.1 Scilla litardierei
CGGAAGCTGCCACGCGACCCCCCGATCTCGTGCAATCGCCGCCGCCGCTCGCAGCGGCAGCGACCCCCGCCGCTCGCAGCGGCTGGCGATCCCGCTGCCCGCAGTAGCGAGCGACCCCCGCCGCCCGCGACGGCTGGCAGATCCCGCCGCCCGCGGCGGCGGGCACCCCCGCCGCCCGCGACGACGGGCAGATCCCGCCGCCTGCAGCGGCACCCCCACCGCCGCCAGCAACGGCGGACGGGCCCCGACGCCTACAGCGGCCCCCCGCGCATGCGCGTGTCCGAAAACCCTAGCCATCAGAAGCTGCAACTCACGCGACCAAAAACCCTAACTAGGGTTTGACCACAAAAATTTCATTTCCAAATTATTTTTCAGATTTAATTACGATTTTTTCTCGTTAAAATCTGGATAAATTATACGTTCTTAATTCATCGCATTTTATTCGGATTATCTGATTATCTTTTGTTTAATAATTAGGAAGATCATGCGACCGCTTTGCCGTTAGTCAACTAACCTAACGGTGTATGACGTTGCCCAGTGGTCCAATAATTATTAAACGAAAAATTTTCATTTCCATTATAAAATGCCTGTGATGATTAACTGCCTGTAATGATTAATTGTCTGCCATTAAATGCCTGCTGCATTTTTTCTGCCTGCGAAGAATGTGTATATTTGCTGTGGTTTTGGATCGGCTAGCTATCACCATTATTTTCCTCGCATTCTTTTCTTTTTCTTTGAGAGAAAAATGTAGTGAGGATATTTTTCTAAAATTTTGAAGACCGGCGGACGTCCCACGAAGATGATGACCCATTCCAGAAGAATAGGGGCCCCACGTGGGTTCCCGAGTTTGTATTTTCATTTTTATGGGACTGTATGGACTTTATTTAAAATGGTGATTAGCCGATCCACGCAACAAATATCTGTGTCTGAAATGCTTAATTATTTATTTTTCTTTAAAAATATCTAATTATTGCTTATTTTTAAACATGCTAGAGAGATAATGGCTAAAATTGCGAGCGTCGACTTTGACGTATTGGATGCTACAGGCAAAAATTATCTAAGCTGGCAGTTGGATATAAAATTCCATCCACGCGCACAGGGACTGAGCCATGCCATCGCTGTAGGCGATAAGGGGTTTGATATAGATAAAGCGAAAGCAATTATCTATATCAGACACCATATCGATCGGACCCTGAAGGCTGAGTACCTCACGGTGGAAGATTCTTATGAGTTACGGACCGCCCTTGAGGATAGGTATAAACATCAAAGAGATGTTATACTCCCCCGAGCGCGATATGAATGGGAGAACCTCCGTCTCCAAGACTTTAAGTCTATCGCCGAGTACAACTCGGCAGTTTTTAGTATCACCTCACGCCTGAAGTTGTGTGGTGAAAAAGTGACAGAGGAGCGCATGTTAGAGAAGACGTATACATCCTTTCACGAGAAGGATGTTATACTAATGCAACAGTATCGTGAACGAAAGTTCACAAAATACTCAGAGCTTCTCTCATGCCTTCTGATGGTAGAGCAGAACATAGACCTACTTCTGGCCACCCATAACTCATGCCCTATCGGCACTGCTCCTGCGCCTGAAGCGCTTCACAGCTCCTCCCAAACGAAGAGGAGCAACTTCAAAGGCAAACCCCAGAAGGGTAAGGCAATGAAGAAGCAGGCTAGAGGACCCACTCTTAGAACCAACAATGAGGGAAAGAAGAAAAATGTGTGGAAGAGAAAAGACGACGGCCAGACATTTGCCCCTAGAAAGGACTGGGAAGATAAGTGCCACAGGTGTGGCATGAATGGACACTGGTCCAGGAATTGTCGGAGTCCACACCACCTACAGGACTTGTACAAAGCTAGCCAGAAGCAAGCTGAGACAAACCTGGTGGAACAAGAAGACCTGGCACCAATCAGGTTCATCGCTGAGGACTTCTCAAACGATGACCTGCTCGATTGAAGCATTATCTACTTTCTATGCATTGTAATTTTGAAAAAACAATTTACTATCTGGTTGTTTTGATTTCTAGCATGTTGGATGAATTTTCAGATGTTGAATAATTATTAGTAGTAAATCTTTTTGTTGTGCCTTATACTGCTATGTTTTTTCTCTTAAAATTAGATGGATAATAAATGCCTAGTGGACAGTGCCTTTAGGCACATGATCCTCCAAGACATTTGCTTTTTCCAAAGCATAGATAAATACGATGGAACCGTAAATACAATCTCTGGTCCATCAGGAATTATTAAAGGATCAGGGGAAGCACATTTTATGCTCCCAACAAAACACAACTACTAATAAAGATGCGCTTTTCTCCCCTAGCTCTCATAGAAATCTGTTAAGCTTTAAAGATAGCTGTTTAAACGGATACCACCTTGAGACGGTGAGTAAACAAAACAGAGAATTCTTGTATGTAACGTCTCATAAAAACGGTGCTAAAACCACCGTTGAGCATTTTGAGGGACTCCCGTCGGGTCTCTACCATACAAGGATAAGAGCAATGGAAGCAAACACACTCGAGCACCAGAAGTGCGACAATCAACCAGAATTCCAACTCTGGCACAATAGACTAGGACACCCTGGAAGGAATATGATGTGTCACATCATATCCCAATCCCGTGGATTTAACTCGAAAAGCCGGAAGCTACTTTGAAAGGGTGCATCTCCTTGTCCCCTTGTCACAAAGGGAAATTGATTACGAGACCATCCCCCCTGAAGGTGGACTCAGAGTCTCCGAGCTTCCTAGAGAGAATACATGGAGATATTTGCGGGCCTATTCACCCTGCAAGTGGACCATTTCGGTACTACATGGTACTGATTGACGCATCTTCCAAATGGTCGTATGTGCGCCTCCTGTCCACCCGTAACGTAGCCTTTGCAAAGATACTGGCACAAATCATTAAGTTGCGGGCACATTGCCCAGATAACCAGATCAAGAAATTGCGTCTGGACAATGCTGGGAAATTCACACAAGTCTTCCTAGACTACTGCCAAGCAACCGGCATAGAAGTTGAACATCCTGTAGCTCATGTTCACACCCAGAACGGGTTAGCCGAATCTCTTATAAAGAGACTACAATGGATTGCTCGTCCATTGTTGATGCAATGCCAGTTGTCGGTAAATGCATGAGGACATGCCATCTTGCACGCTGCATCGCTAATAAGATTACGACCGTCAGGGAGTCAATCTTATTATCCGATGCAACTTGCATATTGGAACCCACCAGATATCTCTCACCTGAGGATATTCGGATGCGCTGTCTATGTCCTCATAGCACCACCGCAGAGGACCAAGATGGGTCCTCAACGTCGACTAGGTATCTACATAGGAATCGATTCACCATCGATCATTAGATACCTGTAACCCCTAACGGGGGACGCCTTTAAGGCACATCTAGCAGATTGTGAGTTTGATGAAAACACTTTTTCCAAACTAGGCATTAACACAGAGAAGCCAGAAGCTTCAAAGACCATTTCATGGGATACCAAAACTTTATCCCATTTTGATCCACGTACAAACCAATGTGAAGACGAGATCCTGAAGATCCTTCAAATACAAAATACAGTTCACATTTTACCGGACAAATTCACTGCACACGTCCCTGCTGCAAATACACCAGCTAGGATTGACATACCCAAAAATGGATGCAATCCACTGCAGCAGAAGCGGCCGCACCTCAACAAAAGAGAGGACGACCCCCAGGCTCCAAAGATAAAAAACCCTCGAAAGAGGAAAAATCCTGGAGCAATAATAACGATACCACCACAGGATGCTGAGCTCAGCCCAGATACCTCTCCCCTCCTAAAAACCCCTAAAGAGGAAAATATAGGAGAAATATCATTGAATTATGTACGTACTGGGGAGGTACTGGACAGAAAAAGCACAATCATCGATGATAACTTCGCGCTCATTATTGCCACTCACATCACTGAATACGACGACGAGACCGATCCACGCTCTCTTGCAGAATGTAAATGCAGAGAGGATTGGCCAAAGTGGAACGAGGCAATAGGAGTAGAGCTGGACTCACTCTCAAAGCGCAAAGTTTTTGGATCTGTAGTCCTAACACCAAAGGGTGTTACACCTATGGGATATAAATGTGTATTCGTGAGAAAAAGAAACGAGAATAATGAGATCGTGTGCTACAAAGCGCGCCTTGTTGCACAAGGCTTTTTCCAACGACCAGGAATAGACTATGAAGATACATATTCCCCGGTCATGGATGCGATCACTTTCCGTTTCATCATTGGCCTATCTACAAAGGAAGGCCTGGATATGCAGCTCATGGACGTTGTGACTGCATACCTATATGGAAATATAGATAAGGATATCTATATGAGAATCCCAGACAGATATAAACTCCCGACAAAAATGACAGAAAGACATCAGGACGTCTATTCTGTTAAACTCCAAAGATCACTGTATGGTCTAAAATAGTCGGGTAGAATGTGGTATAACAGACTCAGTGAATTCCTAGTGCAACAAGGAGTCACAACAAATGAAGTCTGCCCTTGCATCTTTATAAGAGCAAAGGGAACATGATTCGTAATCATTGCCGTCTACGTAGACGACCTAAACATCATCGGATCTCCTGAAGAGATAGGTGAGATATTCAAGAGTCTCACACAGACTTTTGAGATAAAAGACCTTAGCAAAACGAAGCTCTGCCTAGGCTTACAAATTGAACACTTGAGCGGAGGAATCCTGTTACACCAATCGACATACACAAAGAAGTTGTTGAAAAACTTCCTTATGGACAAATGTCATCTGCTTAGCACACCAATGGTTGTCAGATCATTGGATGTTAATACAGACCCCTTCCGACCACTGGAAGAGGGGGAGGAAGCACTGGACCCTGAAGTAACCTACCTAAGTGCAATTGGAGCACTCATATACCTGGCAAACTGCACGTGTCCTGATATAGCGTTCGCAATTAACCTACTAGCCAGATACAGTTCAACGCCCTCAAAGCGCCACTGGAACGGAGTGAAGCACCTTCTGCGCTACCTCCAAGGGTCTGTGTACATGGAACTATACTTCAAGAAAGGTGTATCCTTTGACTTAGCCGGTTATGCAGATGCAGGATACAGGTCCGACCCACACACCGCAAAGTCCCAGACCGGTTTCATGTTCATATACAGTGGAACGGCCATCTCATGGAGATCTGTGAAGCAGACTTCGACAGCGACCTCATCCAACCACTCCGAGCTCATAGCGATCCACGAAGCTGGCAGAGAATGCTTTTGGCTTCGATCAGTCATCCACCACATCCTTAAGACTACCAGCCTGAAGACAGAAGATCTTGGACCAACCACCATGTACGAAGACAATGCTGCCTGCATCGCTCAACTACGAGGTGGCTACATCAAGATGACAGGACGAAGCACATTTCCCCCAAGCTCTTCTGGACGCATGAACAACAAGTAAACAACCAGATCGACATCCAACAGATCCAGTCTTAAAACAACCTGGCAGATCTATTTACTAAAGCTTTACCTCGCAGTACCTTTAGAAAACTTGTATTAGGAATTGGGATGAGGCAGTTGAGAGATTTACAAGCCAGAAGCTTGTACATTTCAGGGGGAGTTAATGTCGGGCTGTACTCTTTTTCCTCGGCTATTGGAGGCCCAACTTGTTATTGGGTATCCACCCATTATGTAACCCTATTGCTATAAATACAGGGCTACGGATTCCGTAGCCACCAAGTTTACAACACTTTTTTCATTCCCTCCATTCTTTCTTTTATTTTTTCCCACATTTTCTCCCATTTATACATTTTTCTTCTTTTTTCCCCTAATATCCCCCCATTTATTTATTCATTTATTTTGCGGGTGAGGCTCACATCGGTGTTGTGAGCTTCATCCCTCTATACTAGTTCGGCCCCCCTTTTTCGGCCCGCGGGCCGCTTCTACGGGCTTCTTCCTCCAGACGTATTTTCCATCTTTTTTTGTTTTTGTGGGCCGAGGCCCGTCAGCCCAAAAGGGATTTTTTTTTGTCTTTTGGGCTAGAGACTTGTCTGGGGGGGTCTGTAGCCGTCGCTCTCCGTGGAGACATCACGCCGGGCGGGGAGGGGGGATTAGTTGGTGTTGCCACCTGCTACATCGGTACACCGTCGCTGGGCGGCGGTAAGTTGCAGGCGCCAAGGGGGTCGCAGGCGACAAACTGTCGCATCTCGGCGGTAGTAGGGGGTGGGGCAAGGGGGTGTGCCGATGGCTAAGGGTCGCCGGGAAGTAGACTGAAAAAGATGATTCTTCTTTTACTATCAGCCAACGGGGCTGGCGGCCGACCAGCTGCCACCTCAGGGTCGACGGCCCGTGGCCACCGTCCTCTCCCCCTTTGGGGTGGGGCTGGCGGCAGGTGGCCGCTGCCTTAGGGTCGACGGCTAGATGCCACCACCCTCACCTAAAACTGTTTTTCTTTCTTTTTTTCAATCTCAATCGATTTACGATATTGTAATTTGACAAAATATCATAATCATGATAAAAAAGCTAGGTTTTTACGGACGTGGGTTTTTGATTGCTCGTCCATGTGCCATCAATCATCCATCATCCTTCAAAGCTTTCACAACGTCTTGGCCCTCTCTCACAGGAAGAGCGTGCTGATAACTTGTTGTGAAGTCTCTTCAAGAAGAGACACCATGCATTTATTTATAGGGGAATAGGAAGAGTTCAAATAATGTCAGGATACAATGTTTGAGTAGGATACAAACTCATAATCATGCTAGATAATTTATTCATCACATTTCCAACCGTTTTAGTTGAGTGTACAATCTCATGATTGTGTTCTGATTACTTTTCAGTTTGCACTTCTCCGTCTTCAGTTTATTACTTCTCAATTCGCACTCTCCTCCCTCTTCAATTCATACAGCTCATCTTGATCATCATGAAAAGCTTGTTTGTTAAATGTTTCATTACACACATGTTATTTGATTTCTTCCATAATATTTTTATAGAAATCTCACCCGCTATAATGTGTTGGAATTTTTGGGCTAGTGCTAATGTGATCGAAGACCTTTACTGATCTTTCGTCCGAACCTACATCTGACACGTTCTTTATCCTTTCTCCTTGCCATAAAGAGATTTAATCAAACCATGATGTATGATAATATCTTGCTCCATAGGCCATGGAATTTGAGGTTAAGTTGTCCCAATCACACACCATCTGACCGGCGGCATAGTTGCCCCTACGAATATTACACAGGAACAATGATGATTACAAGGAGAGGACAAATTTTGTTAACACTCTGCCACTTCAAATTTTTCATCTGTAAGGCAGCATGGTTACCATTACAAATAGTGTAATATAGTAATGATAATTACAAAGAGAAGACACTTTTTTTTTTGCAACTCTCGATACTCGAATTTCCAAATAGAATAACAATCAATCAAGAGCTAGCAGATTCGGGCTTGATTACTTGAATGTAAGGAATCTGTTAATGAGGACACCTTACGCCATGTAAGCCCAGTTTGCATGAATGGTAGATTAGCAAACTGAGAATGATACTTTATATTCTCCTGAACAAAAGTTGTACCTCAGTCTTAACCTTTCATTTGCCAACCTAGTCTACATACCGAACAACATCGTGGTTGGGTAATATCCTTGTGTCATGCGCAAGGATTAGCAAATTAATATCCCCAGGTCTTAATTAGATCACAAGTGCAAGGTTGGCTGTCTTTTTCGAATCACTACGACCTTATCCTCCCAGCCCAGAGGGAACGTAGATGTTTTTTTGCTGTGCCCAATCGAGCGAAGCGGAGTTGTCCCACATCGCACGGAACAAAACGATTATAGCGCCTCAAATACGATCTCTGCCCCACGGCTCTTGTCCCTTCGGGGACATCCGATAAAATTGGAACGATACAGAGAAGATTAGCATGGCCCCTGCGCAAGGATGACACGCACAAATCGAGAAATGGTCCAAATTTTTTTTTTGCCCCGAAATCTACGGGGGGATTTCCGTTTTAATTACTTGTGCACGCTCAAACTCACCCAAGTTTTTTCCTTGTTTGTATTCTCATGGCCGATTCAGCTAACTCTATTTATTATCGACTTCGTGTATGAATTGACGGACCGGTTCCCAGATTTGGGCACCCTAGCCACAAAAGAACCTTACCTTACATTGACTAATGCTTACGTACATGTAAAAACGCCATGTCAACAATACAGGAAGCACTACGACCTAAGAAACACACACACTTCAACCAGAGCCCACCAGGCCCGTGCGGAAAGCTTGAATCGCCCCCTCGAACGTGCGATCGATAATGTGCTCACAAATAACTGAGGCGTGGGCGATGGTTACCCCTATTAATGAGGGGATGATCGTGGTGCCATAATTGGTGACCGTTATCCTCCCAACGTCACAGAAAGAGACCTCCACACTGAAGAAGAATAGAATGGGGGATCCCAATGTACGAGAGACCTAATACTCTTACATTCTGCTTTCCACTGTATAATTCTTCCTCCGACAAGCTTGTGGCGACTGACTCGAGACGAACCTCCGTGGAACGATCTCGACAGCCACAAGCCTTCTATTAAGTTCTCGTTCTAACTTAAGTATCGGAGGGGATTTGGGTCGACGCTCCTTTGTGGTGCATGAAGATCATGGTACGACTCAACACGAGGGTCGAACGATGGCTCTCAACTATAGTCGTTCGAGGATCGACTCCACCAAAGGGTCGAACGACTGTCCCATCCCGCTATTGAGTCGAGCGAGCTTCTGCGCTGCGTCCACGTCCCAACCATCACCGACCCTGGTTCTACTAACCAAGTGTCCCACTTCAACCGCTGATGAGGCTCTACCTTGACAGAGAAGTCCACGTCAGCCCAGATATCGTTATTGCCACATTTGGCTTTAACAATTGGCGCCGTCTGTGGGATACACCAGCCAACATCCCGATGAGTGGACCCAATTACAACGGATCACTCCTCGATCTAGTTGATGCAACATTGAACGCGGGTGTTCTGAATGCGAATCAAGAAGATCAAGGATCCCCATCCAATGCTCCATTGGTCACTCGGGAAATATTTGACAAGTTCGCTGAGAAGATAGAAAAGAGCCTGGCTGTGTTAGCCGCCGGTGTTCAACGGGGCATCGAGCGTCCACAACCAAGAGGAGGGCGGGCCACTCAAAGAAACCAGGGCCTATGCTAGCAAGGACTCGAGCCACAAGAGAACTCGCAGCCGAATACCGTTCCTCCGTCTCAACAGAACGGAGAGATGTGGAATAACCACCTCACCCTTGGACATAATGGAGGTCCAGGACCCTCCAATAATGGGCGGATCACTCGTAGCATCTTGGATCAAGGGGAGATAATCTCATCCCATATCACAGTCTGCCCAACCCTGCAGTTGGCACGAAGAGAAAGGAGAGGGAAGCAAGCCCCAACCACTCTACTAGTGCCACTCACTAGTGGCAGGAGGAACGTGCACCACTCGTTCTCCCTACCAATCGGAAGACTCCTCTGAAGGAGAACATCATGCCCGTCCCACTACTCCCCAAGTTCAAAATCCCAGCCTTGCAGATGTATGATGGCACTGGAGACCCGTGGGAGCACGTCCGAAGATATCAGAACGTGATGGAGCTTCACGGGGCTGATGAGCCATACCTCTGCCGAGCCTTCCAAACCACGCTTACAAAGGCGACAGATGGCTGGTTTAATAGGCTGCCCGATATTTGCATCGGGACATTCGATGATTTGTTCGATCTTTTTTGCAGGCATTTTGTTGTAGAGAGACGCCCGTAGCGCAAGTCGTCTCATCTTTTAACTCTGAAGCAGGGTGGGAGAGAATCAATTCATGCCTTCATCAAGCGCTTTAATGAAGAAAGACTGGAGGTCGAGGACGTTCCAGATTCCACTATCATCAGAGCACTTACCCAAGCAGTCAGAAATAAGCACCTGCTGAGGTCCTTGCACGAGTTCCCGTCGAGCAATCTTGTGGAGATGTTCAGTACGACAGATCGGTTCATGACCTCGGAGGAAGCACTCGCCGCTGTAAAGAACGACACTCCTAAGCGTCGGGAAGAAGAAAAGCGAGATGAACGAGCCCGAGGAAACCCCGGCAAGAATCACGAGATCGACGTTAGAGAGACAAGAGACCCCGAAGCAAGGAGCATCCTGCCAAAGATGCGTACGTCAGACCGAGTGCTCCCAAAGCTGAGTTCTAGGCATACGCCGAACGAGATGGACTCACCAACGAGCTTGTCAAAAAGAGCAGGTACGAAAAAAGGGACGACATCAAATTCTGCAAGTACCACAAAGACTACCGGCATGACACCGACAATTGCTGGATACTTAATAAAGAGATTGACACACTAGGCAAAAGTGGTCATCCCAAGAAGCCAGGTGACGACCAGCAAAATAAAGAGGGGACCTCGAACCAGAAAGGCAAGGGGCCAATGACTCGGTCACTCGTCACCAAGGTGGTCAACTAGAAATCTTCTAGACATGGATCAAATAAAGGCCAGGTGTAAGCAGCCCCGAGCAGAATGAAAACACATGTACGCTTTTTCCTTTTGTCAGAATGTCAAAACTTTCTATATAAATAAAGTCTGTTTTCCTTTCAAATACATTTTCACAAACATGACACTTATGAATTTTATGAGAATCATTCCATCTAATGCTTAGTTAATCCTCAACGAGTGTACTACTCACAAGGATCTAATCCTTAGGAGAAATCCAGATGGACCATGCTCATTTCAATTCACATTGTATCCGAAGAGATTCCTCGGTAAAGCGACAACCTCAGTATGGGTGGAGATGAACGGGCTTGGGGGCGAGCGCGTTCGGCTCCGGGCTGATAGGGCAATTCCCCGAGCCGAGCAGTGGAGGAGAATTATAAGGTGGAAGACAAGGTCGTTGGAGAAGAGTACCTTAGAGTTTAGTATTCATGAATAGGTGTTCTTTGTCACGTTGTTCTTTGATTTGCTTTATGGGAATCTTCCCTGGTCACGTCCTCTCGACGTCCCCTATTTCGTCCCAAGTATTCGTCACTTTGACGGTGCCTTCATAGGTCATGAAGGTGAGCATAGTGGGGCTCTTTAATGATGATTAAGTGGGTGCGATTTAAGGGGAGTGGTTAGCTCCCGCTGACATGGGTCAGCGGTTACATTCGCATCGGTCCAAGGCCGGCCTGATTCAGAGTCTTCGTAGGGGCCTTGGATCGGGGCCTCGTTCTACCTAGGCCCATATTTTTGGCAACATGGGCTTGGGTCATCCTGTCTTGGCCCACTTCGGAAGGGTCGTATCAATTACCCACATCGCTCGGTCCATTCGGATTCTGATGGTTCGGTCTGAGGGATGTGATTCGTGTGAAGTTGACAGGAGTGTCAGTCGAGGTAGTGCATTGAATGAGGGCCATCATAACACTGCAAGGTTGAAATTCTCCTACCCCTGGGAGTAGAATTCGAAGTGCTGCCCCTCACGGGATGCCGACGCGTGTGCATAAGTGGACGGCTTGCAATGGAGCGGAGGGTTTCGGGGGAGCGGTATAAAGGAAGGCGGTTACCTTGTGGATGAAGGCTCTGCCCTTTCAACGCTGGCTTCTCCCTCCTCGTCCCTGTGTCTGCCTCAGATTTTCTCTGTGCAGCATCTTGTGCCCCTCTTCATCTTCCTCTTCTGTCTATGAGGCAATCAGTCGGCCGCTGCCGTCGCGCCCGTTCAGCCCCTAAGATCGGTCATCGAGATCCACCTCTATGGGGGTGACCTTTCTGGGGGTCCTTCGAGGTGATGGAGTGGCTGTCGGCGGTTTACGCCAGCTTGATTGTGTCGATGCGTTCCAAATACCTCCTTCCCCCATGTTACGCCTGAGCCCCTGAGAAGGACGAGAGGGTCTGCTTCCCTGGCAATCACGAAGTCGGGGCGTACGAACAGAGCTTTAGGTTCGGGATGTGATTCCCTCTCCATCCCTTCGTCGCCATGTTCCTGAGGGCCCATGGGCTTACTCTATGCCAATTCTATCACAACACCATCAGGTCTTTGGTGGGGTTCATCGTGGTATGTTTACTCAATGGGATAGAGCTGAACCTTTGCCTTTTCACACATTTCTTTCGTATGAGCCATCATAAGTCGGGTGCCTGCCTTTACATCAGCGATTGTCCGAAGAAGAGCCGGGTGTTGGGGCTGCCGACCTCTGTAAAGCATTGGAAGGAGGAGTAAGTCTTTGTGTACTTCCTTGCAGAGGTGGATTTTTCGGTTCGCTGGGGGGACACGAGCTTGATGTCCCTTGAGTTGGGGGGTCTCATCGATGTAGAGACCAAGGCGGTGGACACCTTGTTGGCTATCCCTGTCGTCAAACGGAAGATCGATGTCCTCTTATCGGATTATGTCCTGAGGAAGACCGTGTGGCCCGTCGGTGAGTCCTTCTTGAACCCTGGGGCATAGCTGGGAGAGTTCATAGAATGGATCATGTTCAAGTAAGATCATCTCTTTAACTCGTGCTTTTTCAGGCGAGTTCAGCCAAGGTCCTTCTCCGTCCTTCGGGCCGGCCACTGTGCCAGATCCCAGTCTGTGGAGGAGGGATCATGTTTTGGAGGTTTGGAAGAAGCTGCACGATGGGTCTTTCGGAGGTGGTGTGAAGCGAACAAGGGAACAGGTGCCGCTGGTTCAGGGACGGGGCGAGCAGAAGAAAACCCGGGTCTCCGTTGTTGTTGGGGACGCTCCCTTCCTCGATTCTCTCGTGCCTCCCGCTCAATCTTACCAAGTGAAGGATAAGTGGCCTTGGTGCGGCCCCTCGCCTTCCCGCTCTGGGCCGCTCCCGGAGGACTATGAGCAGTCCTTGGATGTTTTTTGGTCGATCGAGGCTGACCTACCACGGTCGGGGGAGGGGTTACTCAGTCCTCGCTTCCCTGTGGGACTGAATGAGTCCGTCTTCTCGGATTACAGGGTCGCAGCTCTGCTGGCCGAGAACTCCAGTCTGCCTCGGGATCAATCCGTGCTGGAAGGGGTGGGAGGCGACAAGCTTGCGGCCTTTATGATACAGGTTGGCTAGTAGGTAAGGTCACTTGTGGCAGTGAACTTCATCCTTTGTAGGTGACTCTGATTTGTGTTTTTCCTTTAGCGTAGTTGTCCTCAGTTGGCCTTTCGATGAGGCGTCAATTCGTGGCGCTTATAGACGCTGGGGCAGGTCTCTCCTAGAAGCCGACAGCGGGGGAGTGTGTCAACAAGGAGGCCCTAGAGGCCAAGGCACGTGGTGTAGGATCCTGCCAAAACAGAGTTAGTATCGATAAATGAAGTTTAGACTTACGCTTGCGTATGCGGCACGGTAGTCTACGAACTTCGCCTTCGGATTCGCCACGATGGATCGAGTCTTCTCACGAACGGAGTAAGGCTACTAAATCCACAATCTAAATCTCTACTTTTAGATTAAGAACTTGGATAAAGGGAGAGGAAGGATTTCGGCAGAGCTTCGCTAGAATGAAAATGCATGCAAGAATGCCATGCAAAAGTGTTAGGAAATGGCTTACCCTTGGGTCTTATTTATAGCCCCCAAGGTAGTTATTTTAGGAGTAATTGTTCCTTAGGAACAATTTAACTAAGGTGTACCATTATACATGGCACATTATAAGCTTAAGTTGTACCATATGCATGGTACAACATAAGCTTAAGATATTACCCCTTTATTAGCCATATGTCGCATGCACTTATGCATATATAATGCGACTTTCCCATCAATCTAGAGATCCTCTCCGCAAGGGAACATATTCCCTTTGCGCACGACTTCGTGTGCGCGACGTTCGAGGTTCGTATTCCCTCATACATCCCCTACAAGGGTGTACTAACGTCTTCCATATCCAACATCTCCCACTCACACTTGAGGGGATTGTAAGAGAACGTCTTTCTCTTAGTTCTTTCATCTATCATACCGAGAAATAGACCGTGCGACCGTCATGCGCGTAGAGTCTGTTGTTGTGCACTTGTTAGAGATACACAACGACCTCGAAGGTGCAAAGTTGAGTAGTTCAACGCATGCTTTACCCTAGATTATTTCTTCACATTTCTTATACTTTATATTCAACAATTGAATCCCATCTGGATCACAATTGGCTGGCCAGCTTTGAATCATTAAAGTCCAAATGTGAATATGAAATCAATCTTCCTCTTCTTGCGAACCTTCTGATCTTGACTTGATTCGCTTTTCTAACGTGCCCCGCCGAGCCGAATTATCATAGCCCATTAGCAACACGCTAAGATAGCGATCATCTCGTCAAATCTAAAGGAACCAATTGGAGTCCTTGAGGGTAAGAGTTAAGGCCCATATGGCCTTTGAGTCTCACATAATAGCAAACACTATTGCTACTAACTCAGTGGTCGAAATGCATACGTGGTATGAACACGTATTACAACATCACTCCTTTCCCAGGGAGAGTATGTCTTAATGATGTTGTACGGATGAAAGATCAGACACCACAGTGCCTATCTTTTGAGTCCCCTTACTACCCATGAAATATTCCCGGACTCTCATCCTGCATAAGACAGATAGGATTTAAAAAATCCTATGAGATCCTTTTTAAAATATCCTTGTGATACAGATCTCAGATCTTTTTGTAAGCATCCATATGATGCAGATCTTTCATTCGACTATCTTGTTTAAGTCACGACTCTAAATCATTCGTCTAATGATTTTGACTTTAAACTAGTCTCATCTCTATCTTATCCATCTGATAAGATAAGGCGGTTGCTCATGTGAGAGAGCCAACCTTAATCTGTCCGACATACACACAATTCAGCTGAGATTTCAAAAAATGTACAAAAACATTTCTTAAGAAATTCATATGCAATGTTTGAAAAAGAACTTATTCTTTTACTAATTTTGATCATTTACAGACATGGGAATTTACATTGGTACAACTCAGCTCTTACGCCATCCTTGAGATGATAAGTGTTTGTAAAACACATTTCTGGGGATCGCTTTCGTAAGCTGATCCTCTATCATCTCATGCGTAGATATGTACCTTATGTCTACCTTCTTGGTTTTATCATAGTCTTTTGCAAATCTGCAGTTCCTTTAA
This sequence comes from Scilla litardierei, assembly GCA_030789695.1. Lineage (NCBI taxonomy): Eukaryota > Viridiplantae > Streptophyta > Magnoliopsida > Asparagales > Asparagaceae > Scilla > Scilla litardierei. The sequence goes on from CM061142.1 coordinate 570,612,233, forward strand.
GATACTGCATTATGCTCTTAACCGCTTTCCAGTGTTCTTGCCCTGGGTTGGATTAGTAACGTCTTACCATTCCAACGGCAAAACAGATGTCTGGTCTTGTATGCATCATAGCGTACATAAGACTAATAACTGCACTGGAATATGGAACTTTTTCCATAATTTCCCTTTCCTTTTGGTTCTTTGGACATGATTTCAGATATAAATTATCGCATCTGCTTATAGGAGTATCAATTTGACTTGTAGTCCTACATATTAAACCGTTCTAGAACCTTCTTTATATAAGTCTCTTGTGAAAGAGAAAGAAGTTTCTTCGAACGATTCCTTGAAATCTTAATTCCTGTTGGGAATTGGGCGGTCCCTTAGGGCACAAAAACTCTAGTCCCGTCCTAAGTCGGACGGAACATAGACAGAAAAATCATAGCAGCGGAAGAAAAACCTATGTTAACTAATTAACATGCAGTTAAAACTATTTTTAACTTAGCCCTAAGGTCCAAGACCCTATGCCAAGATCTATGCCGACTTGGGATGGATCTGACCATCCCAAGAAGGATCTAGCCTACTGCGATTAAACTAAACTAATTCTAAAAATACTTTAACCACATACCCGGAATCTCAGCCCTGGAGCAGGCGAGATGTTCCGCGCCGTCTTCCGAGCTGCTCCCGTCCCACGCCTTGCCGCTCCTTGAACCGCTCCCCGAACCGCTCCTCGAAACCGCTCCGCATCCCGAGGCGATCAATCCCCGTGCCGCCGAGCCAACCACGCGCCGAAGAAAGTTTCACGCGAGTGAAACCTCCGCCAAGATTTCAGATCCAGAATCCGAACTCCTTTGTGGCTTTGCTAGAGCCCGCAGGAGTAAGGCAGAAATTTTGGGAGATAGAGAAATATTTATTTAAGCTTAAATTCGAGCGTGCTCCAACATTTACGAGAGCCGCTCAGATCTAGAGCTTGGGACGAGTTTTGAGGAAGGGGGAGACCCATATTTATATAGGCGGCGGACTCTCCCCTTTTCTCAAAATCGGACGTGGGACTAAACAATGGGTTAATTTAAAATCAAGTTAGTTTGCAATTCACAAAGTGCAAACTTCCGTGAATTTTAACTCACTCACCGTTGAGCTTCAGAATTGATACAACCTATCAATACGACAAGCGTTCAACGGTGAACGCATAGGAAAAAACCGTTCGTCAATCGGAGGTCGTTTGACCCTCCAATTGAGTGTTCAAACATCAGCCAAGAACCCTACCAAAGCACAACCCAGCCGTCGTAAAAGCACGCAGCCCTAGGGCTGCGTGCAGCCTGCAGTGCGCCAGGCGTGTGCAGCGCACGCGCCTCGAGGCGCGTGCGCTACACGCGCCTGCCTGGGCGCGTGCGACGCACGCGCCCAGCGGGCGCACAGGCGCCCGCGCCCGCTGGAGCGGGCGCGGGCCTGCGCCCGCTCTCCAGCGGGTGCCCGCTGCGGCTGAAGCGGGCGCGGGCCTGCGCCCGCTCCTAGCGGTCGCCCGCGCCTTTTTCTAAGCTGGGTTCAGCCCACTAAGTTGGGCTGACCCATTTAGGCTTCTTCTGGCTGTTTTGGCTCTAACTTGAGCATCTGGCGTCCGATTTGGACGCCGTTTGAACCTGGGTCTAGACCGGGACATTCCCGTCTTACCCGTGAACTTTTCCTTGCGTTTATATTATTAAATATTGTATTAAACAATTTAATACACATTTAATCGCTTTTGCATCAAATGCAAAATAGTCCCTATCTAAGCTTAAATTATCATATTGCATCAAATGCAATTATCTCTTCTTTTGCATCAAATACAAATATTCTCCCTAACTATTTTCTACCTATTACTAGACGAAGCGTTGCACTCTGTGTGAGACCCTACAGCCTGACCCTTACAACAGGTTGGGCTCGAAGCCCTATACGGCAGTGACCACGAGCAGTGGTTGCCGTCCCTGCTTCAGGAATCATCATTATGTGGTTGACTCATTGACATGAGTATTGTCGGGACCACCTGACTATTTCCGTGATGAATTCCGCAGTTTTAGTCTCTTCGTCTTAAATATGTCGTTCGGATCAAGTCTGGGGTACGGTCAAACTGTCAACCCCAATAACTTGACTCCTGTTAGTTTGTATCGATCTTTAGTCAACTAATGTTGGACTTCTTCCAACATACTCTGCGCAGAGTTTTTACTAAAGATCGAACTAAATCTACGACACTAACTCCCATTGACCGGGAGAGACGAATCCTCTCTTGGTCATTACTCGCCTCGTACGTTTCAAGTGACACCCAATCAAAAGACCTTTCGACAGGCCTTGCCTCGAAGCTAGGTCAGTTGATCTAAGTGGCACCGTTCACGCACAGGTCCGTCAAAATGACCTCAAGTCAAAAGACCAACTATCCTATCATCACTCAGAGTTATCACTGACAGATTGGTCAATATAACCATATGATAACTCTAGTGGATCGTTCAGTGAACTCATTCTAATGAGCACCTGTGTCTCGTCTTCGACTTCGCCAAGTCAAGCGATCATGAGATCATCGCCACCGCTAAACGGTGAAGACTAAGACACAATGGTCTATCCGATGTTTCGATATCCTTGTCTCGAAACATCTATGACCACGAACCATTTTAGACTTATGCTACAGACGGTCAAACATTTCTCCATGATCGAGATACTCATCTCGATACCTGTTTGACCTTGCATAAAGTCTCAGGACTTTACCTAAGTCGATATCTAATTATAAAATAACTTAGATAAATTATTACCAAACAGCTTACTGTTATTTCGAACAAGATGTTTGTGCTATTCACACAGGAATAAATGGCCTTGAGGGCATAATATTCCTACATCTCCCACTTGCACTCAGGCCCATTTATCTCGGTATCTTATACCGTTTTTACACATAAGTTTTCCCGACTTCATTTGGTAGAGCCTTCGTGAGTGGATCTGCTAAAACCGTCTACACTATAGACTTAAGGGGTTTCTATGTTTATATTAGACCAACCTTTTGAATCTTATTCAAATAATTCACTTGGTCTATCAGAATCTATAATATTTTATTTCCCTGGATCTTATCCAGTTCATCGTACCTTACGATAATAATTTCAAATTAGTTATTGGTCATTTTAAATGGTTCATATCCATTTCTGATAAAGTATCAAACTCTTTGATTACTTAATCAAAATATATGTTCCATCTATTTGATGTCTCGCATGTAATTTACACGCTCCCACTGACCTTGAAAACTATCGGGCTAATTCATATAAGTTGGTTCGTCTAAAGCATATTTAGAAAAACGAACTTATAAGTGAATGCTCCAATTTTCGTGGTCAACTTGAGCGTTTACATCGAGCTTTGGTCCGAGTGTACACATCTGTTGGCGAAACCGGTTTCATCATAATCCGTTTTAAAGAAATTAGGATGAAAACTGTTCCCGTCCAACATTATTGTATTTCACTATTTCCTTTTCTGCACCAAAGATTTACTTACAGAAAGTGAGGAAACATTTTCCTTGGGCACGTAAACTAAATTCTCAAATTTATTTACGCACATGGACCTTCATCAAGTTTTAAATCGGAGTTACTACTCCGAATTTCATCCTAGAAGTTGACTAAGTCATCATCAGTTATTATGTCTAACTCGACAATCCGTCTCACGAGATTCGAGTAATTATACAACTTCCTTACGATTGATTTATTGAATATATTATTGATAATGTCCTCATAGAACTTTATCAAAACCTAGGCATTACTATCTGGGACTTAACCCAGAGGGAGGACTTAACTCAGAGTCACTTACAATGGATCACACTAAATCTAATTAAGTGTGATTCATACCTTTTAACACACCGATGTGTTAACAGACTTGATCTGAGAGAAAATCACATTTTCTTTTAATTACACAAGATTTTATTTAGCTAAGTATTTGACCATTCGATCTAATCGAATCAGTTTAAATACTTTAGTCATTTCGTTCTTTATTTTATCAGACTTGTGTTTCATCAAGAACACGTGTCTTAATAAAACATACGAATAACTTATTTTGGTTAATCTAGACTCGGGTACATCAGTATGTACTAGACTGAGTTCGACAACTCATTCTCCCACTGTCTCACAGATGGGTTTCGGCCATTGTATCTAAGAGGCTAAGACTCACAAGTGTCCGTAGACTTCATAATACGAGAGGTCAGACCCCTCTTTATGTGACTTGTGAAGCTTAATCTCTTGATACGGCCTAGTCTAATTTTACCATATAAGTTTGCTACTATCTTGTGTATTTATATATTAACATTTAATATATATATAGTTATTTACAAATTACTTAACACAAAACGTTACTTCAGAAGCAATGTGACGACATTCGTCAAAATGTGTTAAACGTCTTTTGTATAACAATTTATTCTGAAATCGTGACATCAAAATATGTCACATTTTCATTTCCTCCTACTTATGCCTTTACTAATGATAAATTAAACTAACTTTCTCAATTGACTTTCTGAAGTGCCTTCTTCCTTTTCTAAATCACATTTAGATATCAACATAAATAAATAGCTATGCAAGCAACTTATCTATCCAAACGCTTGAGCTTTGCAATCTTGAGTGTAGCTCAAGAAGTTGCTTGTCTCAAGATTCGGTTGGGATACATAGTCTTGCACCGCTCATGCACTCGTATTCGACTCAAACGGTTTAATCGAATTCTCGAACTTTGCGGATCAAAATTGTTTGTCCATACAACCTTGAGGGTAGCTCGACAAGTTGTAGGGAGAAACATACTTTGAATGTCCTATATGTTCAAGCTGCCTCATATAGAGACGAGTGACATGTAGCTTTAATTTATTTGTTGGACCCAGAACTTAATGAAATCATATTTCTTAAGTCTGTTCTTTAGAAGGTCATTTAATGTCAACGAGAATATAATTTAATTATATCAATTAGAATTTAACTTGATTATTCAATTAATCAACTCTTTGACCAATTAACTTATTAAAATATTATATTTTAATTCTTTCGGTAAACATAGTCTTGCCCTAGTTTTAGCATATGTTCAATATTAAATATAGGTAGATTGGCTTTTATCTATCTATACCCTCCCACTATTTTTACGAACATTTTAAAGCTTAATAACGAACGATTTAATCGAATTAAAAATAATGGGTAAGAGTTCCAATCACCTTGAGTCTAAACAACCTTGAGTGTAGCTCAACAAGTTGATTGACTCTGCGATCGGAAGATGACTCTTCATCGATCATATCGGATATGACTCTCTTAATCGGTTTTTGCCCCTAGCCATTCGTGATCATGAGTGTGCTCATCCAAATCACAATGTCTAGTCTAGTCGGACCCTTGTTTTCATGTCTAGCCTGACTTGCCCCTCAGCTCGGTGTATGCACGACACGTCGGTTTGGGTCAGGTCTTAGACTACATCTAGTCAGACTACATCGTTGACTTAACTTACGCCGACGCTCGGGGTACGAGACGACGGTTAGGGTTAGTCAAGATTTCATCTTATGTATTTAAGGAGTTGGTTTCTACAGGGTTGCCATGACACAGCTTGAGTGTATCTCAACAACTATAACACGGGCCCTATAGTTGCTAACCCCTAAAACAAGGAGGGCTACAGCTAATCTTGAAAAAGATCATTAACGTATTTGACTTAGATATAGTCCAGGGTGTCATACAATCATGATTCGCGACATTGCGGTCCAGCGGAACTCAGCCAGGGAATTGACTAAGCCAGGATCACTACCCCTTGGACTAGCAAGGGTTGACCCAGAACTCTTAGCCAAGCACATTGACTGGATCATGGTCCATTGAATGAAGCTTGTCATTTTTGTATGTATGCCATAGACTAAACATCTTTTATTAACAACTAATTAATCCTATCAACTAGTTGAATCCTTAAATTCAAAATTTTTAGGATTTGTTTAATAACTTTTATTAAGGTCCTTATCAACTATAAGGTTCACGTGCTACCCTAATCGTTATTAGGATTTTAATAAATTTTATTAACAACGCTAGAAGCGAAGTCCTTTAATGAAAATTAATTATAACAATTAGAATTTAAAAATCATTAAAAGGACTACCCTAATCAGGAATTAGGTCTTAATATTGTTGTTAATGATTTATTAAAACATAGCATGTCATTAAAATTTAAGTAATAAATTTTAATCATTTTTAATGGCTAACCTAAAGGGTTGTCTTGTGTTATCAAATAAGGGACAAGATTAACAAGCCATTAAAATAAAGCTACACTAATTTATCGCATAAAGATAGTGCACAGCTATTTAACATTTAAATATACTAAGTTTATCGCATAAACAATTTTTAGACTTTTAAAATCAGTTTTAAAAATATCTTATAAATTTAAAACATTGCTTTAAAAAATTTTCATGTTCAAAAACTTATCATATACAATTTTTAAACATCTAAAATATTTTAAACTTATCGCATAAATTTAAAGCCTTAAAATCAATTTTAAAATTTATCACATAAATTTAAAAATACTATTTTAAAATTTCCATGCTTAAAAAATTTATCATATAAAAAATTTTAGGCATCCAAAATAATTTTAAACTTTTAAACATTTAAAATTAGTTTTTTAAAAATTATCACATAAATTTTAAAAATGTCATTTTAAAAATTTTCATGTTCAAAAATTTATCACATAGAATTTTGAACTTCAAAAACATTTTTAAAATTAACTAATAACTTTAAAAATTTTAAAAGTATTTAAAAGCATTAACAAGTTTAATTAAATCGCAGTACCTAGATCGACTACGCAAACCTAGGCTTTGATACCACTGTTGGGAATTGGGCGGTCCCTTAGGGCACAAAAACTCTAGTCCCGTCCTAAGTCGGACGGAACATAGACAGAAAAATCATAGCAGCGGAAGAAAAACCTATGTTAACTAATTAACATGCAGTTAAAACTATTTTTAACTTAGCCCTAAGGTCCAAGACCCTATGCCAAGATCTATGCCGACTTGGGATGGATCTGACCATCCCAAGAAGGATCTAGCCTACTGCGATTAAACTAAACTAATGCTAAAAATACTTTAACCACATACCCGGAATCTCAGCCCTGGAGCAGGCGAGATGTTCCGCACCGTCTTCCGAGCTGCTCCCGTCCCACGCCGATCCGCTCCTTGAACCGCTCCCCGAACCGCTCCTCGAAACCGCTCCGCATCCCGAGGCGATCAATCCCCGTGCCGCCGAGCCAACCACGCACCGAAGAAAGTTTCACGCGAGTGAAACCTCCGCCAAGATTTCAGATCCAGAATCCGAACTCCTTTGTGGCTTTGCTAGAGCCCGCAGGAGTAAGGCAGAAATTTAGGGAGATAGAGAAATATTTATTTAAGCTTAGATCCGAGCGTGCTCCAACATTTACGAGAGCCGCTCAGATCTAGAGCTTGGGACGAGTTTTGAGGAAGGGGGGAGACCCCTATTTATATAGGCGGCGGACTCTCCCCTTTTCTCAAAATCCGACGTGGGACTAAACAATGGGTTAATTTAAAATCAAGTTAGTTTGCACTTCACAAAGTGCAAACTTCCGTGAATTTTAACTCACTCACCGTTGAGCTTCAGGATTGATACAACCTATCAATACGACAAGCGTTCAACGGTGAACGCATAGGAAAAAACCGTTCGTCAATCGGAGGTCGTTTGACCCTCCAATTGAGTGTTCAAACATCAGCTAAGAACCCTACCAAAGCACAACCCAGCCATCGCAAAAGCACGCAGCCCTAGGGCTGCGTGCAGCCTGCAGTGCGCCAGGCGCGTGCAGCGCACGCGCCTCGAGGCACGTGCGCTACACGCGCCTGCCTGGGCGCGTGCGATGCACGCGCCCAGCGGGCGCACAGGCGCCCGCGCCCGCTGGTAAGCGGGCGCGGGTCGGCGCCCACTTCTGGCGGGCGCCCGCGCCCGCTGGAGCGGGCGCGGGCCTGCGCCCGTTCTCCAGCGGGTGCCCGCTGCGGCTGAAGCGGGCGCGGGCCTGCGCCCGCTCCTAGCGGTCGCCCGCGCCTTTTTCTAAGCTGGGTTCAGCCCACTAAGTTGGGCTGACCCATTTAGGCTTCTTCTGGCTGTTTTGGCTCTAACTTGAGCATCTGGCGTCCGATTTGGACGCCGTTTGAACCTGGGTCTAGACCGGGACATTCCCGTCTTACCCGTGAACTTTTCCTTGCGTTTATATTATTAAATATTGTATTAAACAATTTAATACACATTTAATCGCTTTTGCATCAAATGCAAAATAGTCCCTATCTAAGCTTAAATTATCATATTGCATCAAATGCAATTATCTCTTCTTTTGCATCAAATACAAATATTCTCCCTAACTATTTTCTACCTATTACTAGACGAAGCGTTGCACTCTGTGTGAGACCCTACAGCCTGACCCTTACAACAGGTTGGGCTCGAAGCCCTATACGGCAGTGACCACGAGCAGTGGTTGCCGTCCCTGCTTCAGGAATCATCATTATGTGGTTGACTCATTGACATGAGTATTGTCGGGACCACCTGACTGTTTCCGTGATGAATTCCGCAGTTATAGTCTCTTCGTCTTAAATATGTCGTTCGGATCAAGTCTGGGGTACGGTCAAACTGTCAACCCCAATAACTTGACTCCTGTTAGTTTGTATCGATCTTTAGTCAACTAATGTTGGACTTCTTCCAACATACTCTACGCAGAGTTTTTACTAAAGATCGAACTAACTCTACGACACTAACTCCCATTGACCGGGAGAGACGAATCCTCTCTTGGTCATTACTCGCCTCGTACGTTTCAAGTGACACCCAATCAAAAGACCTTTCGACAGGCCTTGCCTCGAAGCTAGGTCAGTTGATCTAAGTGGCACCGTTCACGCACAGGTCCGTCAAAATGACCTCAAGTCAAAAGACCAACTATCCTATCATCACTCAGAGTTATCACTGACAGATTGGTCAATATAACCATATGATAACTCTAGTGGATCGTTCAGTGAACTCATTCTAATGAGCACCTGTGTCTCGTCTTCGACTTCGCCAAGTCAAGCGATCATGAGATCATCGCCACCGCTAAACGGTGAAGACTAAGACACAATGGTCTATCCGATGTTTCGATATCCTTGTCTCGAAACATCTATGACCACGAACCATTTTAGACTTATGCTACAGACGGTCAAACGTTTCTCCATGATCGAGATACTCATCTCGATACCCGTTTGACCTTGCATAAAGTCTCAGGACTTTACCTAAGTCGATATCTAATTATAAAATAACTTAGATAAATTATTACCAAACAGCTTACTGTTATTTCGAACAAGATGTTTGTGCTATTCACACAGGAATAAATGGCCTTGAGGGCATAATATTCCTACAATTCCAAGGATATATGTGACTTCCCCATGTCTTTCATCTCAAAAATGATGAGTCAAGCCTTGATATCCATCACAAAGCCCTTGTCATTTGTGGTTATTAAAATGTCATCTACATATAGAGACATAATAACATGCTTGCTTTTAATCCTCTTGATATATACGCAGTTATCTTCATCAATCATAGAAAATCCATTTGATAAGACAACTTCTTGAAATCGTATATACCATTGCCTCGAGGATTATTTAAGACCATATATGGACTTACGAAGTTTACAAACTTTATGTTCGTTTCCTTCTTTTACAGACCCTGTTGGTTGTTCCATATAGATCTCCTCGTCTAATTCTCCATTGAGAAAGGCAGTCTTTACATCCATCTGATGTAATTCGAGGTTTAAGCAAGCTACCATTGCCAGAATCAGGCGAATCGAGGTAAAACGCACAACAGGTGAGAAGGTCTCTTCGTAGTCTATCCCTTCCTGTTGCGTAAAACCTTTCGCGACAAGGCGAGCTTTATATCTATCTATAGAGCCATCAGCCTTATGCTTAATCTTGAGAACCCATTTGTTCCCAATTGCTCTATGTCCTCTGGGTAAGTTAACTAA
>CM061142.1:570622677-570647799 GCA_030789695.1 Scilla litardierei
ACTGATATAATGGAGCCGGTGCAAAGGCAGGAGCGATGTGCATTCAAACGGAACGTGAATGCCCATGAGGTGCACGTATATCGGTCCAGCCTAGAGCCACCGTTTGGCACCCGATCTATTACCTCGGCCTCCATCTTTACGGCAGTAGACCTCTCTATTGACAGGGAATCCTGAGTAACATGCGGGAACTGAAATAATGGAGCCGGTGCAAAGGCAGGAGCGATGTGCATTCAACCGGAACGTGAATGCCCATGAGGTGCATGTATATCGGTCCAGCGTAGAGCCTCTGATTGGCACCCGATCTATTACCTCGGCCTCCACCTTTACGGCAGTAGTCCTCTCTATTGACAGGGAATCCTGAGTAATAGGCGGGAACTGATATAATGGAGCCGGTACAAAGGCAGGAGCGATGTGCATTCAAACGGAACGTGAATGCCCATGAGGTGCACGTATATCGGTCCAGCCTAGAGCCGCCGTTTGGCACCCGATCTATTACCTCGGCCTCCACCTTTACGGTAGTAGTCCTCTCTATTGACAGGGAATCCTGAGTAACAGGCGGGAACTGATATAATGGAGCCGGTGCAAAGGCAGGAGCGATGTGCATTCAACCGGAACGTGAATGCCCATGAGTTGCACGTATATCGGTCCAGCCTAGAGCAGCCGTTTGGCACCCGATCTATTACCTCGACCTCCACCTTTACGGCAGTAGTCCTCTCTATTGACAGGGATTCCTGAGTAACAGGCGGGAACTGATATAATGGAGCCGGTGCAAAGGCAGGAGCGATGTGCATTCAAACGGAACGTGAATGCCCATAAGGTGCAGGTATATCGGTCCAGCCTAGAGCCGCCGTTTGGCACCCGATCTATTACCTCGGCCTCCACCTTTACAGCAGTAGACCTCTCTATTAACAGGGAATCCTGAGTAACAGGCGGGAACTGATATAATGGAGCCGGTGCAAAGGTAGGAGCGATGTGTATTCAAACGGAACGTGAATGCCCATGAGTTGCACGTATATCGTTCCAGTGTAGAGCCTCCGATTGGCACCCGATCTACTACCTCGGCCTCCACCTTTACGGCAGTAGACCTCTCTGTTGACAGGGATTCTTGAGTAACAGGCGGGAACTGATATAATGGAGCCGGTGCAAAGGCAGGAGCGATGTGCATTCAAACGGAACGTGAATGCCCATGAGGTGCACGTATATCGGTCCAGCCTAGAGCCGTCGTTTGGCACCCGATCTATTACCTCGGCCTCCACCTTTACGGCAGTAGTCCTCTCTATTGACAGGGATTCCTGAGTAACAGGCGGGAACTGATATAATGGAGCCGGTGCAAAGGCAGGAGCGATGTGCATTCAAATGGAACGTGAATGCCCATGAGGTGCATGTATATCGGTCCAGCCTAGAGCCACCGTTTGGCACCCAATCTATTACCTCGGCCTCCACCTTTACGGCAGTAGTCCTCTCTATTGACAGGGAATCCTGAGTAACAGGCGGGAACTGATATAATGGAGCCGGTGCAAAGGCATGAGCGATGTGCATTCAAACGGAACGTGAATGCCCATGAGGTGCATGTATATCGTTCCAGCGTAGAGCCTCCGATTGGCACCGGATCTATTACCTCGGCCTCCACCTTTACGGCAGTAGTCCTCTCTATTGACAGCGATTCCTGAGTAACAGGCGGGAACTGATATAATGGAGCCGGTGCAAAGGCAGGAGCGATGTGCATTCAAACGGAACATGAATGCCCATGAGGTGCACATATATCATTCCAGCGTAGATCCTCCGATTGGCACCCGATCTATTACCTCGGCCTCCACCTTTACGGCAGTAGTCCTCTCTATTGACAGAGAATCCTGAGTAACAGGCGGGAACTGATATAATGGAGCAGGTGCAAAGGCAGGAGCGATGTGCTTTCAAACGGAACGTGAATGCCCATGAGGTGCACGTATATCGGTCCAGCCTAGAGCCGCCGTTTGGCACCCGATCTATTACCTCGGCCTCCACCTTTACGGCAGTAGTCCTCTCTATTGACAGAGAATCCTGAGTAACAGGCGGGAACTGATATAATAGAGCCGGTGCAAAGGCAGGAGCGATGTGCATTCAAACAGAACGTGAATGCCCATGAGGTGCAGGTATATCGGTCCAGCCTAGAGCCGCCGTTTGACACCCGATCTATTACCTCGGCCTCCACCTTTACGGCAGTAGTCCTCTCTATTGACAGGGATTCCTGAGTAACAGGCGGGAACTGATATAATGGAGCCGGTGCAAAGGCAGGAGCGATGTGCATTCAAACGGAACGTGAATGCCCATGAGGTGCACGTATATCGGTCCAGCCTAGAGCCACCGTTTGGCACCCGATCTATTACCTCGGCCTCCACCTTTACGGCAGTAGACCTCTCTATTGACAGGGAATCCTGAGTAACAGGCGTGAACTGATATAATGGAGCCGGTGCAAAGGCAGGAGCGATGTGCATTCAACCGGAACGTGAATGCCCATGAGGTGCATGTATATCGGTCCAGCGTAGAGCCTCTGATTGGCACCCGATCTATTACCTCGGCCTCCACCTTTACGGCAGTAGTCCTCTCTATTGACAGGGAATCCTGAGTAACAGGCGGGAACTGATATAATGGAGCCGGTGCAAACGCAGGAGCGATGTGCATTCAAACGGAACGTGAATGCCCATGAGGTGCACGTATATCGGTCCAGCCTAGAGCCGCCGTTTGGCACCCGATCTATTACCTCGGCCTCCACCTTTACGGCAGTAGTCCTCTCTATTGACAGGGAATCCTGAGTAACAGGCAGGAACTGATATAATGGAGCCGGTGCAAAGGCAGGAGCGATGTGCATTCAACCGGAACGTGAATGCCCATGAGTTGCACGTATATCGGTCCAGCCTAGAGCAGCCGTTTGGCACCCGATCTATTATCTCGGCCTCCACCTTTACGGCAGTAGTCCTCTCTATTGACAGGGATTCCTGAGTAACAGGCGGGAACTGATATAATGGAGCCGGTGCAAAGGCAGGAGCGATGTGCATTCAAACGGAACGTGAATGCCCATAAGGTGCACGTATATCGGTCCAGCCTAAAGCCGCCGTTTGGCACCCGATCTATTACCTCGGCCTCCACCTTTACAGCAGTAGACCTCTCTATTAACAGGGAATCCTGATTAACAGGCGGGAACTGATATAATGGAGCCGGTGCAAAGGCAGGAGCGATGTGCATTCAAACGGAACGTGAATGCCCATGAGGTGCACGTATATCGTTCCAGTGTAGAGCCTCCGATTGGCACCCGATCTACTACCTCGGCCTCCACCTTTACGGCAGTAGACCTCTCTGTTGACAGGGATTCTTGAGTAACAGGCGGGAACTGATATAATGGAGCCGGTGCAAAGGCAGGAGCGATGTGCATTCAAACGGAACGTGAATGCCCATGAGGTGCACGTATATCGGTCCAGCCTAGAGCCGCCGTTTGGCACCCGATCTATTACCTCGGCCTCCACCTTTACGGCAGTAGTCCTCTCTATTGACAGAGAATCCTGAGTAACAGGCGGGAACTGATATAATGGAGCCGGTGCAAAGGCAGGAGCGATGTGCATTCAAACGGAACGTGAATGCCCATGAGGTGCACGTATATCGGTCCAGCCTAGAGCCGCCGTTTGGCACCCGATCTATTACCTCGGCCTCCACCTTTACGGCAGTAGTCCTCTCTATTAACAGAGAATCCTGAGTAACAGGCGGGAACTGATATAATGGAGCCGGTGCAAAGGCAGGAGCGATGTGCATTCAAACAGAACGTGAATGCCCATGAGGTGCAGGTATATCGGTCCAGCCTAGAGCCGCCGTTTGACACCCGATCTATTACCTCGGCCTCCACCTTTACGGTAGTAGTCCTCTCTATTGACAGGGATTCCTGAGTAACAGGCGGGAACTGATATAATGGAGCCGGTGCAAAGGCAGGAGCGATGTGCATTCAAACGGAACGTGAATGCCCATGAGGTGCACGTATATCGGTCCAGCCTAGAGCCACCGTTTGGCACCCGATCTATTACCTCGGCCTCCATCTTTACGGCAGTAGACCTCTCTATTGACAGGGAATCCTGAGTAACATGCGGGAACTGAAATAATGGAGCCGGTGCAAAGGCAGGAGCGATGTGCATTCAACCGGAACGTGAATGCCCATGAGGTGCATGTATATCGGTCCAGCGTAGAGCCTCTGATTGGCACCCGATCTATTACCTCGGCCTCCACCTTTACGGCAGTAGTCCTCTCTATTGACAGGGAATCCTGAGTAATAGGCGGGAACTGATATAATGGAGCCGGTACAAAGGCAGGAGCGATGTGCATTCAAACGGAACGTGAATGCCCATGAGGTGCACGTATATCGGTCCAGCCTAGAGCCGCCGTTTGGCACCCGATCTATTACCTCGGCCTCCACCTTTACGGTAGTAGTCCTCTCTATTGACAGGGAATCCTGAGTAACAGGCGGGAACTGATATAATGGAGCCGGTGCAAAGGCAGGAGCGATGTGCATTCAACCGGAACGTGAATGCCCATGAGTTGCACGTATATCGGTCCAGCCTAGAGCAGCCGTTTGGCACCCGATCTATTACCTCGACCTCCACCTTTACGGCAGTAGTCCTCTCTATTGACAGGGATTCCTGAGTAACAGGCGGGAACTGATATAATGGAGCCGGTGCAAAGGCAGGAGCGATGTGCATTCAAACGGAACGTGAATGCCCATAAGGTGCACGTATATCGGTCCAGCCTAGAGCCGCCGTTTGGCACCCGATCTATTACCTCGGCCTCCACCTTTACAGCAGTAGACCTCTCTATTAACAGGGAATCCTGAGTAACAGGCGGGAACTGATATAATGGAGCCGGTGCAAAGGTAGGAGCGATGTGTATTCAAACGGAACGTGAATGCCCATGAGTTGCACGTATATCGTTCCAGTGTAGAGCCTCCGATTGGCACCCGATCTACTACCTCGGCCTCCACCTTTACGGCAGTAGACCTCTCTGTTGACAGGGATTCTTGAGTAACAGGCGGGAACTGATATAATGGAGCCGGTGCAAAGGCAGGAGCGATGTGCATTCAAACGGAACGTGAATGCCCATGAGGTGCACGTATATCGGTCCAGCCTAGAGCCGTCGTTTGGCACCCGATCTATTACCTCGGCCTCCACCTTTACGGCAGTAGTCCTCTCTATTGACAGGGATTCCTGAGTAACAGGAGGGAACTGATATAATGGAGCCGGTGCAAAGGCAGGAGCGATGTGCATTCAAATGGAACGTGAATGCCCATGAGGTGCATGTATATCGGTCCAGCCTAGAGCCACCGTTTGGCACCCAATCTATTACCTCGGCCTCCACCTTTACGGCAGTAGTCCTCTCTATTGACAGGGAATCCTGAGTAACAGGCGGGAACTGATATAATGGAGCCGGTGCAAAGGCATGAGCGATGTGCATTCAAACGGAACGTGAATGCCCATGAGGTGCATGTATATCGTTCCAGCGTAGAGCCTCCGATTGGCACCCGATCTATTACCTCGGCCTCCACCTTTACGGCAGTAGTCCTCTCTATTGACAGCGATTCCTGAGTAACAGGCGGGAACTGATATAATGGAGCCGGTGCAAAGGCAGGAGCGATGTGCATTCAAACGGAACATGAATGCCCATGAGGTGCACATATATCATTCCAGCGTAGATCCTCCGATTGGCACCCGATCTATTACCTCGGCCTCCACCTTTACGGCAGTAGTCCTCTCTATTGACAGGGAATCCTGAGTAACAGGCGGGAACTGATATAATGGAGCAGGTGCAAAGGCAGGAGCGATGTGCATTCAAACGGAACGTGAATGCCCATGAGGTGCACGTATATCGGTCCAGCCTAGAGCCGCCGTTTGGCACCCGATCTATTACCTCGGCCTCCACCTTTACGGCAGTAGTCCTCTCTATTGACAGAGAATCCTGAGTAACAGGCGGGAACTGATATAATAGAGCCGGTGCAAAGGCAGGAGCGATGTGCATTCAAACAGAACGTGAATGCCCATGAGGTGCAGGTATATCGGTCCAGCCTAGAGCCGCCGTTTGACACCCGATCTATTACCTCGGCCTCCACCTTTACGGCAGTAGTCCTCTCTATTGACAGGGATTCCTGAGTAACAGGCGGGAACTGATATAATGGAGCCGGTGCAAAGGCAGGAGCGATGTGCATTCAAACGGAACGTGAATGCCCATGAGGTGCACGTATATCGGTCCAGCCTAGAGCCACCGTTTGGCACCCGATCTATTACCTCGGCCTCCACCTTTACGGCAGTAGACCTCTCTATTGACAGGGAATCCTGAGTAACAGGCGTGAACTGATATAATGGAGCCGGTGCAAAGGCAGGAGCGATGTGCATTCAACCGGAACGTGAATGCCCATGAGGTGCATGTATATCGGTCCAGCGTAGAGCCTCTGATTGGCACCCGATCTATTACCTCGGCCTCCACCTTTACGGCAGTAGTCCTCTCTATTGACAGGGAATCCTGAGTAACAGGCGGGAACTGATATAATGGAGCCGGTGCAAAGGCAGGAGCGATGTGCATTCAAACGGAACGTGAATGCCCATGAGGTGCACGTATATCGGTCCAGCCTAGAGCCACCGTTTGGCACCCGATCTATTACCTCGGCCTCCACCTTTACGGCAGTAGTCCTCTCTATTGACAGGGAATCCTGAGTAACAGGCGGGAACTGATATAATGGAGCCGGTGCAAAGGCAGGAGCGATGTGCATTCAACCGGAACGTGAATGCCCATGAGTTACACGTATATCGGTCCAGCCTAGAGCAGCCGTTTGGCACCCGATCTATTACCTTGGCCTCCACCTTTACGGCAGTAGTCCTCTCTATTGACAGGGATTCCTGAGTAACAGGCGGGAACTGATATAATGGAGCCGGTGCAAAGGCAGGAGCGATGTGCATTCAAACGGAACGCGAATGCCCATAAGGTGCACGTATATCGGTCCAGCCTAGAGCCGCCGTTTGGCACCCGATCTATTACCTCGGCCTCCACCTTTACAGCAGTAGACCTCTCTATTAACAGGGAATCCTGAGTAACAGGCGGGAACTGATATAATGGAGCCGGTGCAAAGGCAGGAGCGATGTGCATTCAAACGGAACGTGAATGCCCATGAGGTGCACGTATATCGTTCCAGTGTAGAGCCTCCGATTGGCACCCGATCTACTACCTCGGCCTCCACCTTTACGGCAGTAGACCTCTCTGTTGACAGGGATTCTTGAGTAACAGGCGGGAACTGATATAATGGAGCCGGTGCAAAGGCAGGAGCGATGTGCATTCAAACGGAACGTGAATGCCCATGAGGTGCACGTATATCGGTCCAGCCTAGAGCCGTCGTTTGGCACCCGATCTATTACCTCGGCCTCCACCTTTACGGCAGTAGTCCTCTCTATTGACAGGGATTCCCGAGTAACAGGCGGGAACTGATATAATGGAGCCGGTGCAAAGGCAGGAGCGATGTGCATTCAAATGGAACGTGAATGCCCATGAGGTGCATGTATATCGGTCCAGCCTAGAGCCGCCGTTTGGCACCCGATCTATTACCTCGGCCTCCACCTTTACGGCAGTAGTCCTCTCTATTGACAGGGAATCCTGAGTAACAGGCGGGAACTGATATAATGGAGCTGGTGCAAAGGCAGGAGCGATGTGCATTCAAACGGAACGTAAATGCCCATGAGGAGCACGTATATCGGTCCAGCCTAGAGCCGCCGTTTGGCACCCGATCTATTACCTCGGCCTCCACCTTTACGGCAGTAGTCCTCTCTATTGATAGGGAATCCTGAGTAATAGGCGAGAACTGATATAATGGAGCCGGTGCAAAGGCAGGAGCGATGTGCATTCAAACGGAACGTGAATGCCCATGAGGTGCACGTATATCGGTCGAGCCTAGAGCCGCCATTTGGCACCCGATCTATTACCTCGGCCTCCACCTTTACGACAGTAGTCCTCTCTATTGACAGGGAATCCTGAGTAACAGGCGGGAACTGATATAATGGAGCCGGTGCAAAGGCAGGAGCGATGTGCATTCAACCGGAACGTGAATGCCCATGAGGTGCACGTATATCGGTCCAGCCTAGAGCCACCGTTTGGCACCCGATCTATTACCTCGGCCTCCACCTTTACGGCAGTAGACCTCTCTATTGACAGGGAATCCTGAGTAACAGGCGTGAACTGATATAATGGAGCCGGTGCAAAGGCAGGAGCGATGTGCATTCAACCGGAACGTGAATGCCCATGAGGTGCATGTATATCGGTCCAGCGTAGAGCCTCTGATTGGCACCCGATCTATTACCTCGGCCTCCACCTTTACGGCAGTAGTCCTCTCTATTGACAGGGAATCCTGAGTAACAGGCGGGAACTGATATAATGGAGCCGGTGCAAAGGCAGGAGCGATGTGCATTCAAACGGAACGTGAATGCCCATGAGGTGCACGTATATCGGTCCAGCCTAGAGCCGCCGTTTGGCACCCGATCTATTACCTCGGCCTCCACCTTTACGGCAGTAGTCCTCTCTATTGACAGGGAATCCTGAGTAACAGGCGGGAACTGATATAATGGAGCCGGTGCAAAGGCAGGAGCGATGTGCATTCAACCGGAACGTGAATGCCCATGAGTTACACGTATATCGGTCCAGCCTAGAGCAGCCATTTGGCACCCGATCTATTACCTCGGCCTCCACCTTTACGGCAGTAGTCCTCTCTATTGACAGGGATTCCTGAGTAACAGGCGGGAACTGATATAATGGAGCCGGTGCAAAGGCAGGAGCGATGTGCATTCAAACGGAACGTGAATGCCCATAAGGTGCACGTATATCGGTCCAGCCTAGAGCCGCCGTTTGGCACCCGATCTATTACCTCGGCCTCCACCTTTACAGCAGTAGACCTCTCTATTAACAGGGAATCCTGAGTAACAGGCGGGAACTGATATAATGGAGCCGGTGCAAAGGCAGGAGCGATGTGCATTCAAACGGAACGTGAATGCCCATGAGGTGCACGTATATCGTTCCAGTGTAGAGCCTCCGATTGGCACCCGATCTACTACCTCGGCCTCCACCTTTACGGCAGTAGACCTCTCTGTTGACAGGGATTCTTGAGTAACAGGCGGGAACTGATATAATGGAGCCGGTGCAAAGGCAGGAGCGATGTGCATTCAAACGGAACGTGAATGCCCATGAGGTGCACGTATATCGGTCCAGCCTAGAGCCGTCGTTTGGCACCCGATCTATTACCTCGGCCTCCACCTTTACGGCAGTAGTCCTCTCTATTGACAGGGATTCCCGAGTAACAGGCGGGAACTGATATAATGGAGCCGGTGCAAAGGCAGGAGCGATGTGCATTCAAATGGAACGTGAATGCCCATGAGGTGCATGTATATCGGTCCAGCCTAGAGCCGCCGTTTGGGACCCGATCTATTACCTCGGCCTCCACCTTTACGGCAGTAGTCCTCTCTATTGACAGGGAATCCTGAGTAACAGGCGGGAACTGATATAATGGAGCTGGTGCAAAGGCAGGAGCGATGTGCATTCAAACGGAACGTAAATGCCCATGAGGAGCACGTATATCGGTCCAGCCTAGAGCCGCCGTTTGGCTCCCGATCTATTACCTCGGCCTCCACCTTTACGGCAGTAGTCCTCTCTATTGATAGGGAATCCTGAGTAATAGGCGAGAACTGATATAATGGAGCCGGTGCAAAGGCAGGAGCGATGTGCATTCAAACGGAACGTGAATGCCCATGAGGTGCACGTATATCGGTCGAGCCTAGAGCCGCCATTTGGCACCCGATCTATTACCTCGGCCTCCACCTTTACGGCAGTAGTCCTCTCTATTGACAGGGAATCCTGAGTAACAGGCGGGAACTGATATAATGGAGCCGGTGCAAAGGCAGGAGCGATGTGCATTCAAACGGATCATGAATGCCCATGAGGTGCACGTATATCGGTCGAGCCTAGAGCCGCCGTTTGGCACCCGATCTATTACCTCGGCCTCCACCTTTACGGCAGTAGTCCTCTCTATTGACAGGGAATCCTGAGTAACAGGCGGGAACTGATATAATGGAGCCGGTGCAAAGGCAGGAGCGATGTGCATTCAAACGGAACGTGAATGCCCATAAGGTGCACGTATATCGGTCCAGCCTAGAGCCGCCGTTTGGCACCCGATCTATTACCTCGGCCTCCACCTTTACGGCAGTAGTCCTCTCTATTGACAGGGAATCCTAAGTAACAGGCGGGAACTGATATAATGGAGCCAGTGTGTTACGCCTATTTGACCGAGACCCATAAAGCACGAGCCCAGGAGCCCGACTACTGGTCAAAAGCCCATCTGCGTCCTCAAAGCCCATTTGACAAAGGCCCTACAAGGGACCTTCTCGAACGTCGATCCGACCCGGCCCCAATAACCCGTTGGTCGCTCGCCCACTCCTGCGAAAACCACTCCCCCGGACGCGCGACCACTAAATAGCGATAATGGGGAGGTGCTGGCATGGCGGAGAGAGCGGCGGCGAGGGGGGACTGATGGGGCACGATCAATGGCGGGCGTGGGACGTGGGCCAGAGGCAATCACGCGGGAGCTCTACAAAAGGGCCAGGAAGACGACGAAGAAAGGGACCGCATCTCAGGTAACAAAACCTAAGGTACTCCATCAACGACCTCGTTCCCCCAATTCTTCTCCTTCCTCCCCCGCTCGCGCCGAGAGACGCCGTTACGATCTCCTCACGAGTCGGACCGTCTCCGCCGGGCCTCCTTTCTCAGATCTCTATCTGACTTAGGCATCGGAGGGGATTTGGCCGGAACCAAGGTCCGGCCCCCTGACGAGCGTTCTCGTCTGCGCAGGTGGACAACAGATCAACGGTCCGAGGCTACCCCTCGCCCCTCTCTGACCACTCGATCAACCGAACAGTGAGGCTTCCCCTCACCGTCAGCCTACCGTGGCCGAGCACGTCCTACCGAGGCCGAGCGTCCTAATCGGGTCCGAGACTCTCCCTCGCCACCCGTCGGCCGTGCATCTACCCGGGCGACTGAGGCTACCCTTCGTCCCCCTTCCAGCCGAGGCCGAGCACACCTGTCCGAGGCCAAGCGTCTCATCCAGGGCCGAGGCTTCCCCTCGCCCCTTCTGCACCGACTCGAAGCCCCCGAGGGACCCAAAGCGGGCCCCTTGACCACGTTGACCGGGTTTTCCACGGTCAACGCTTTGTAGTGAGAAAACACTCTGAAACATCTGGCGCCGTCTGTGGGAACCGAAAATCATCCCACGAAGCAGAAAACCACACCAACAATGGCACGAGCCAGCAATGGAAGGAAGCACATGCCCCCCATCCCGGAGGAGGGGAATGGCGCGTCGAACGGCAACCCCGAGGACGTGCCCGTCGGCGACCACCCTGCCCTCTCAACCGAGAAGACCGGCGGCTCAGAACTGGCCACGCAAGGACAGCTCCGCGCCCTGGCTCAGGAGACCAACGCAAGCCTCCAGACGTTGGTCACGACGGTGCAGCAGCTCGTTGGCCCTGCGCCGCCCAACGGAGGCACGTTGGACGATAGCCATCGATGGACAGGGGGTCCCCCGCACTTGCGGTCTACCGTGGTCGACGACCACGGGGCCCAGAAACCGAACACGGAGCGTCGGTTCACGCTGTCCAGCTCTCGTCAGGCGAGGTCACGTGCCTCCTCGCCCTATCGTGAAAGGAGCCGAAGAGAGACCAAAGGGACGAACGGCGAATCGATGACGGCATCGTCTCGTCGATCACGGTCGTCCCGCCGTAGGAGAAGCGAATGACACCACTCAAGAGACCGATCACGGCGGAGCAGGAGCTCCCGCAGGAGGAGTCGGGAGCGTCGGGTCAGCCCGACCCCCAGCGTGGCGAAGGCTGCGGAGCCAGCCCCGCCGACGCCGGTGCTACCCCCACCCCCGATCGAGCCAGAAGCAGGCGAATACCGCATCCCCGGAGGCATCCACGGGGACCGGTGTCCCTTATCACGGAGAATAACCGACGCCCGGGTCCCCTCTCGATTCAGGATCCCGGTGCTGGGAAAGTACGACGGAATAGGAAACCCGGCACACCACGTGATGGACTACGAGGGGGACATGGCCTTCCAGGGAGCTGACGATGACCTGCTTTACCGGGGCTTCTATTCTACTCTCAGGGGAGCAGCGAGGATCTGGTACCACAGCCTGCCCGGCTGCTCCATCGACAGTTTCGAGCAACTCGCCCAGTTGTTCTGCAAACAGTTCATGGCGGGGAGGCTGATCAAGCCTGGTGCTGAACATCTGTTCAACATAGTGCAAGGCCCGGCCGAGCCACTCCGACAGTTCATGCGCCGCTTCAATGCGGAAAGGCTAAACGTGAACAACCCACCCGACCTGGTGGTCCAGACGGCTCTTAAGAAAGGGCTTCGCCACAGGGGCCTTAAGAAGTCCCTACACAACGACCCCCCGAAGGACCTCCCCGGGATCATGGCAAGGGCCGAACGCTTCATGCTGACCGAGGAGGCCTTGGCCGAGGACGCAGGAAAAACCACTCGAGGGACCAAGCGTGGCGACGGCGGACGAGCTAGCCCCGAAGGGTACCAGACCGAGAAGAGGCAGAGGAACAGGCAGCGGGGAGAAAGCGCGAGGGACACCACCCCAGACGCCATTCTCGCCCAAGTACAGAAGGAAGAGCGAGCTGATCGCCCCCCACCGAAGGCTAAAAGAGGCGGGAAGAACAGGGAGAAGTACTGTAAGTACCATAAGGACGATGGTCATGACACAAAAGATTGCTGGCATTTGAAGAAGGACATTGAGAAGCTGATGAGCCGAGGGCACGCCAGGAATCAGGCCGACGAGCCGGCCCACGGAGAAGGGACCTCCACGCAGCCAGACAAGGGGAAGAAGATCAACACCATCCAAGGCCCCCTCCGCATCATAGAGTGAGCAGGCAACGTCTCTCCCCCCGGTGGCAGCCTAGTATGAGGGAGTTATCTAGTTTTACATCCCTCTGTCTAGCTTCATTTCCTTTTTTCCATTTCCTCCAAATGTACCGGTCCGACAGGACTCATGAGAGTACAAACGCATTCCTTTTGTTGTCTTTATTTAAAATCCCGACGGAGTTGACATGTCGCCAATAACGCAAAAGGCCGGGGACCGCCGCCTCACTGGAGGAGGAAGAGGAGCTTGGCCCTCGCCGACCGTCTCCGGCACTCATAAGTCCAGGGGCAATTCCAGCAGGCACGAACGCCGACCGGTCCTAAGCCGAGGAGCTTGGCCCTTGCCGACCGACTCCATCGCTCATAAGTCTGGGGGCAATTCCCCCAGCAGACGCGGATGCCGACCAGTCCTAAGCCGAGGAGCTTTGCCCTCACCGACCGACTCCAGTGCTCATAAGTCTGGGGGCGATTCCCCCAGCAGGCACGGACGCCGACCGGTCCTAAGCCGAGGAGCTTTGCCCTCGCCGACCGACTCCATCGCTCATAAGTCTGGGGGCAATTCCCCCAGCAGACGCGGATGCCGACCGGTCCTAAGCCGAGGAGCTTTGCCCTCGCCGATCGACACCAGCGCTCATAAGTCTGGGGGCAATTCCCCCAACAGGAACGGACACCGGCCGGTCCTAAGCCGAGGAGCTCTGCCCTCGCTGACCGACCCCTGCGCCCATAAGTCTGGGGAGAATCCCCAACGCCAGTTTCGTCCATTCCCAAGCCAAGAACAAGGCGACAACGCAAAGTACACAAGAAATCCAAGTAAGTCGATTTCGTTTATAATAGTTAACCAGAGTACAAAAATGCGTCTTATTTACAGGGGATCAAGGCGAAGGGAACACCCTACAAACAATCTACTCACGACGAATGACAGAGTTCATCACCAACAGAAGCTAGATCGACACCGACAAAGCAAAATTGGTTGACAAAAGACCCAAAGTAGATGACCCAAGCTAACGGTCATGCAACCAGCAATTATTGGCCGCGGGGCTGAAGGAGATAGCGGGGGCCAGGGACCCATTTCAAGTAGACTGGCCCAAAGCGAAGCGGATGCTAAAAAATTTGAGGATAAAAGCCGGGAGGGGCAGCTCAGTGAGCCCGAGCTCGAGAGGACACATCCTCGGGCACTTCGCCCTGCTCGGAGCGAGGGGACTCGACTGGCGGAGGGGCTTGCCGGACACGCTCCGCACATTCCCGGAAGGAAGACTGGACGACTTCGACGATCCGGGGGGCGATGATGTCTACATACTTACCGAAGGCCTCCCTGAGAACCTCGAAGATCCTCTTCCCCAGGGTCTCGACGACGCCCTTCTCCACCTCCTCCGCAAGCCGCATTACCTGACGCCGGTCCGACAGTTCCCTCTGAAGCTCCTCCCTCTCCAGGCGGAACGACTCCGCCGCTTCCTCAGCCGACTGATGAGCATCCTCCAGCTTTCCCTCGAGGTCACCCACTTGTCCCTCCAACGCAGCCACACGGAGGGTGAGGCGCCGAGACTCCTTCTGGGCCTCCATCATGGCCACCTCGGCCGCCCCGGCCCGCTCCTGAGCCTTCAGGTGGACTCCTCCAGCTTCCTCAAGAGGATGGCTCGCCGCTGCAGTTCCACGGCAAGCGTCGACCCCTGGAAAACGGGACATAAGCTAAGAAGGGTGTGAAGGGAAAGAAAGGACTGCGAGAGGGCCGAACCTGTTGAAGGGCCCAAACCAAAGAATCCGACACCTTGTCGGCAGGAATCTTCTCGAGGGTGCTGCGGTCCCGGGGGAAGACAGTGCTCTCGGCCACCTGCTGGGCCAGGGCTCGGTCGACGAACACCGAACTCCCGGGGGCAACATCGAGGGAAGCCATATGGCTCGCCAATAGCGCTCTGATTCCCGGGGACAGAGGCGGGGACGCTGCGATGGGGGTGGACGTCAGAGTCACCTGAAGACCCCCGGTGGTGTCGGCAGGAGGCACAGAACTGGCCGGGCTGGGGGACTCCGCACCCTCCTTCCTCTTCTTCCCTATGTGAGGCTCCACAAGCGCCGGAGGAGAGCGCTTCCGCCTTGCCCCATCCCCACTCTCGAGGACGGGAGGGGACGCTCCGAGGGCGGGGGGGACTACACCGGACCCACTATCAGCCCCTGCCACTCGGGCTGGTGGGGCGGATCCAGCTTTTACTACGCCCTCGGGGAGGAGATCGCCAGAAGAGGAGGCAGGAGGCACGGCCACTACCTTACCCCCGGAGGGCTCGGCTTGGCGCACATCCTCCTCAACTACCTTGCCCACGGAGGGCTCGGCTCGGCGCACCTCCTCCTCAACAGTCCGTCGAGGCGCCCTTCCGGAGGTACTGCCTCGGCTCCGAGCAGCTCCACGACGGATCAGCTCATCAACGTCACGAACAAACTCGCGGCCTGCCATCCCTGCAAAGGAAACTGAAATCAGGATGAGTCACAGGGCAGTCCGAGGAAGAAAGAGCGACCTACCCGGGGACCACAAGATGGCCTTCAGGAGTAGGTCATCCAACAAAGAGCAGATGGACTTCGATTCCAAAGGAAGAGCCGACAGCATCGCGGCGGCTGTCTGGTCAGCGTCGGAAAGGGCTAACGGTGAGCAAGGCTGGACGGACGCGCCCCAGCTTGTCAGGATCTGGGCATCACCCAAAAAGACCACAAAGACATAATCCGAGCTCCAATCCCCCGACCAGCGGGGAAGCCCTACCAGACATTCCCTCCTTGAACGGGCATGGAGGTGCAGCCATGACCCCGGCCCGACCACCTGGATCTGATAAAAGTGGAAAAGAAGGGGGAGAGACGGCTCCAGACCGCGGATGCAACAGAGCGTTACGAAGCCCGTCAGTACAGCGATCGAACACGGGGTGAACTGACACAGGGACACCGTGAGATGTTCCATGACCTGGATGAAAAAAGGATGGAGCGGGAAGCGAAGACCAAGGCGGAACATCTCGACGTAGGCGCCGACCTCATTGCTCCTCAGAAGGCAAATCCGCTCGTCGACAAATGGAACTCGAACCTCGTTTGGGAAGCAGAGATATCTTTCCCGGATCTCCACGGCCACCGAAGGAGGAGTCCTCGACTGAGTACGGAGGACGACCGGGGGCACATTAAGCCGCACGGCAGCCGACGCAACATCGTCACGGGCGTAGTCTGGAAAAAGTTTCCCCTTCCCCTTATCTTGAAGAGAACGACTCCCGGCGGGGGAACCTGACTCCCCTAGCCGGGGTTCGCCCCGCCCGGACTCCAGAGGACCCCTCGTCCTCCGGCTAGAACCACCTATCCTAAGAGCAGCCATAAGATGAAAGCAAGAGAGGAATTACCTATTTTCAACTAGTTTGGAGAGGGCAAAGAAGCGAAGGCGACGGGGAACTCCGAGTTGCTGAAGGCTTTGAATACCGGGAGGAGCAAGGGAGAAGTGGAAATCAACACAACTGGGGATCTTATATGCCAGGGGAGAATTCGAAGCGCCTGACAAGAACGCGTGGCGAGGCTCGAAGAGTCGGCGGCGTTCCGAAATTGGCGCCAGTCGAAGTCCAATCGATCCGCCTCATCATGACCTGCATTTATGGCCTCGCCTCGATTGAAGCGCCGCTCGGAATCCCAGGCGACACAACGGGCGATCTGAGCGAGCCGAGGCTGATCGACCCCACCAATGGCGGCTCACGAACCCTTCGGCTTCTCGAACTTAAGGCGACTCCGCGAGTGGCGGGGATAAGCTTCCCGCTACACGTGGCAGCATCTGAAGGCCGACGGCACTTCGGGACCCGCGCCTCAAAAATATCGAACGGGCCAACTCATGATGATGACTAATAAATGAGTCGACATCGACTGGCGAGCTCGTCAAAATCGGCAGAGGTCACATCGGCCGAGCCGAACCGGCCGAGGCCGATCAACCCGACCGATGGGGGCAATTGTTACGCCTATTTGACCGAGACCCATAAAGCACGAGCCCAGGAGCCCGACTACTGGTCAAAAGCCCATCTGCGTCCTCAAAGCCCATTCGACAAAGGCCCTACAAGGGACCTTCTCGAACGTCGATCCGACCCGGCCCCAATAACCCGTTGGTCGCTCGCCCACTCCTGCGAAAACCACTCCCCCGGACGCGCGACCACTAAATAGCGATAATGGGGAGGTGCTGGCATGGTGGAGAGAGCGGCGGCGAGGGGGGACTGATGGGGCACGATCAATGGCGGGCATGGGACGTGGGCCAGAGGTAATCACGCGGGAGCTCTACAAAAGGGCCAGGAAGACGAAGAAGAAATGGACCGCATCTCAGGTAACAAAACCTAAGGTACTCCATCAACGACCTCGTTCCCCCAATTCATCTCCTTCCTCCCCCGCTCGCGCCGAGAGACGCCGTTACGATCTCCTCACGAGTCGGACCGTCTCCGCCGGGCCTCCTTTCTCAGATCTCTATCTTACTTAGGCATCGGAGGGGATTTGGCCGGAACCAAGGTCCGGTCCCCTGACGAGCATTCTCGTCTGCGCAGGTGGACAACAGATCAACGGTCCGAGGCTACCCCTCGCCCCTCTCCGACCACTCGATCAACCGGACAGTGAGGCTTCCCCTCACCGTCAGCCTGCCGTGGCCGAGCACGTCCTACCGAGGCCGAGCGTCCTAATCGGGTCCGAGACTCTCCCTCGCCACCCGTCAGCTGTGCATCTACCCGGGCGACTGATGCTACCCCTCGTCCCCCTTCCAGCCGAGGCCGAGCACACCTGTCCGAGGCCAAGCGTCTCATCCAGGGCCGAGGCTTCCCCTCGCACCTTCTGCACCGACTCGAAGCCCCCGAGGGACCCAAAGCGGGCCCCTTGACCACGTTGACCGGGTTTTCCACGGTCAACGCTTTGCAGTGAGAAAACACTCTGAAACACAGTGCAAAGGC
This sequence comes from Scilla litardierei, assembly GCA_030789695.1. Classification (NCBI taxonomy): domain Eukaryota; kingdom Viridiplantae; phylum Streptophyta; class Magnoliopsida; order Asparagales; family Asparagaceae; genus Scilla; species Scilla litardierei. The sequence goes on from CM061142.1 coordinate 570,640,557, forward strand.
AGGAGCGATGTGCATTCAACCGAACGTGAATGCCCATGAGGTGCACGTATATCGGTCCAGCCTAGAGCCGCCGTTTGGCACCCGATCTATTACCTCGGCCTCCACCTTTACGGCAGTAGATCTCTCTATTGGCAGGGATTCCTGAGTAACAGGCGGTAACTGATATAATGGAGCCGGTGCAAAGGCAGGAGCGATGTGCATTCAACTGGAACGTGAATGCCCATGAGGTGCACGTATATCGATCCAGCCTAGAGCCACCGTTTGGCACCCGATCTATTACCTAGGCCTCCACCTTTACAGCAGTAGTCCTCTCTATTGACAGGGATTCCTGAGTAACAGGCGGGAACTGATATAATGGAGCTGGTGCAAAGGCAGGAGCGATGTGCATTCAACCGGAGCGTGAATGCCCATAAGGTGCACGTATATCGGTCGAGCCTAGAGCAGCCGTTTGGCACCCGATCTATTACCTCGGCCTCCACCTTTACGGCAGTAGTCCTCTCTATTGACAGGGATTCCTGAGAAACAGGCGGGAACTGATATAATGGAGCCGGTGCAAAGGCAGGAGCGATGTGCATTCAACCAGAGCGTGAATGCCCATGAGGTGCACGTATATCGGTCCAGCCTAGAGCCGCCGTTTGGCACCCGATCTATTACCTCGGCCTCCACCTTTACGGCAGTAGACTTCTCTATTGACAGGGATTCCTGAGTAACAGGCGGGAACTGATATAATGGAGCCGGTGCAAAGGCAGGAGCAATGTGTACTCAAACGGAACGTGATCGTCAAGGTAATAGGTGCAATCAAGAGAAAGGGCTTTCTCCTCTCTTCCAAGAGAGTCTTCAACACACAACACACTTCTCCTTCAAGTTCTACTTCAAGGCATATGGGATTGTAAGTGTTGCTTTCATAATTTCATAACTTTCGTTATTTTGTTTTTGTGCTAGGTTTGCAAGAGCGGTTTGCTTACTCACAAGTTGTAGGAGTGAAGGACATCGATTGTATTCGATTTCACTTGTAGGGTTGCTACAAGTGGGTTTAAAGGCAACCTCAAGTTAGTGTTCTAACTTGAGTATCCGAAGGTATCTGGGTGGAAGGGACGTAGGATAACCGGGAACAAGGCGGGAAGTTACTTGGGTAATCCGAACACTTGAAACATAATTGCGTGTGCATTTGTTTATTATTTGGGTTTAATTTTAATTCCGCACTATATTTGTTGATCATATATCATATATATGTGTGAATTTTTTGATATGGTCTCCATGTATGCTATATCTATATGTGTTGTGATTTGAGACGTTAAGTTTCCTTCGTGTGTCTCAATGTTGATATTGGACTTTCGTTCCTCTTATCACCTAAGTTTATAATGTGGTTTTATGATTTTTTGGATTTTATATATATTTAGATTCTTATTTGGCACGATTGTTGTTATTTTACTGCCGCCTTTTGGATAATGCCATAGGGGGATCGAAATAAACAAACAGAATCGTAATGAATGTTCTATGTATGGTCTAATAAACAGACATACAAAAACTGGATGTAGGTTTCTACACTGTTTTTTTATACACCGGAAGTTGCTACATTGACTCTCCAAATTTGGATGGCCCTGTAGCAAACCGGCAAAATGATTCCAGTTTTGCAGGGCGGTTGATGGAGGGAAAACGCCATATTTGGCGTGTTGTTGCAGTGTGGTTTGGAGATGATATAACCGGCCAACTTCCACTTAGACTTGCATGGAGTCGTCGAATATAGCATAATTCACGTAAACTAAATATGGGAAAAAATACCTAATTAAATGTCACATCATCTACCAACTAGATTCAATGGGGTTGGATAGTGGGGTGTCGAGACTCGAGAATATATTGTGGGGCCCGCTAAACAATATGCGGACCTTCGCGTTCGAATGTTGTTAACTGGGCAATTTGCAGTAGGTTTCGCGTCGTTCCGCTGTGCTGCGTTGAAATATTCTATCTTTTTCCCTCTGTGGGCTCCACTTTAATGTGTTACTATTAATAAGACGAAAAGCGATGGTACGTAGAGATGGAAATTGCGGATGAGGTGAGAGGTTGGTGGGACCACAAACAAGAATTCGACCGGTCTTCTACTCATCCAACTGCCGACTTTGCTGGTACTTTGTTTGAGAAAAGTTTTTCACGTAAGCGCCATATCAGCGAATATTTGTATCCATTCTGACAAGTAAAACATTTTAGTCGTTTAATATATCTCCTCACACAACTGTATACTGTAATGCCATATGTGCACGATGAGGAAATTCGTATAATAAATCCAAATATTCGACCGCGCACAACTATCCCTCATTTACGCATATACTGCGCGTGACTAAATTATGTTTGCTCACCGCGCACATCGGTTCAAATTTTGCCCCGTTTTGCGAGCTCAGTAATTAATCCGCCGTTTGTTTATACTTGTAATAACAAACGGAAGAGCGAGAGAGTCAAGAAGCAAGATGGCCACCCATAATGCAGGACCCGGCAAAAAATTTGAGTTGCCGCCAAACTCGGAGTATTAATGTAGCAGACCGCAAAAAACGCCACGAAGACCCCAGAAAACCCCGCCATGCGTCCGGTCAAGTGGAGGATATTTATCCCGCCAAATTTGGGGATATATCACCATTCGCCATGATTTGTGCCTTCACTGCAGATATGGCTGAGAAATCATGTCAGTGGGACGAAGAAACTTTGCAAGGCCAGTCTTCAGAGGGAAGAAGAGACGGTGACGTAGCTGATAACCGTTCCCTTCATGACAGGGGGGATGTGAGGCCGCAGTTGCCTGAGACTCCCCTAAGGGATACGTGGCCATGGGGAGGTCTCGTTCCGGCAGGCTATGTCCACCCGGCGTACGAGGGGGCATTGCTGTTGAATCCGCCCACTGACGTTCCATCGGAAGGTACTAGGGGGAACCGTCACCGACCCTTCTTCCCCGTCTGGGACGGCGAGTCTGTATTGGTGGATAGGGGGGTGGCCAGTCGGCTGGTGGAGAACTCCATCCTTCCAATTGACCAAAGTGTCCTGGGTCAAATTGACATTGAAAGGCTCGCTAACTCAGTTGTTTATGGCAGTTACCAGGTTAAGTACTAATGTCGTCTCGTTGTGCTGTTGCCTTACTCTTACAGTCTTACTTATCCATGATTCCCTGCAGACATCATTGGTCGGGGCGGAACTACGTCGCCGAGTGGTGCAATTGTTGATTGCCGAGCGGAAAAAGGCGTTTTCCTTCGAATCTCAACTTAATGATTTGAAGGAGCAGCTGATGAAAGAGAGAGACCGCAGATCTCAGGCGGAGTGGGAGGTTGGGAAAGCTAAAGATCGGGCGGCCTCTATGTCAGCGGTTCGGAAGAGCTCCGAAGAGCGATGGTACGTAGAGAAGAGCAGTCTCTTGGCTCGTATAGCCGAGTTGGAGAGAAACTCGCTTCCTCCAAACTCGATTGCAGACGTGAGGCATGAGGCTGAGGCGAGGAAGCGTCAGCGATCTGGTCGGGAGTCCGGTGGAGGATCGGCCCAAACGTAGGACAGTTTGGCTACCAACGCCCCCTCCAGCAAGGCGTCTGTGTGAATCGTGGCCATCTTAGCACCCCAAATGGTTTTCATATTTTGAGAGGTGAACATGTGATGGTTTACGTGTTAGTAATGAACCCCAAACATTTAATTGGCAATGAACACCGTCTGGTCCAGTCTTTTACCGCTTGTTAGTTTAATTATCTGTTTGCCAACCATTAGCGATCTTCGTACACCGATTGCTTAATTTCTTGTGGATATTAAAACTATTAGCATACAGCCATCACAGAAATGGTCAAGGATGGTGTGAAATATCGAAGTTTCCCGGGAATATACTTAGTGCACGTGAACTGCGTTGGAATTGAGCTTAGCATCACAGTGAACCAGATATACAATTTTTTTCTCATTGCTCACACCGGTCCCACCTTTTACCTGATGTGTATGGATGAATCTGATTTGTCAGTGTGTTTCATTGGAGTCATTTTCTCCAGCATTCACATAGCCTCTACATGCATCGAGATTGTTACGTATAGAGTTTTCCTTTAAACGAACTTGGGATATTGGACTTATGCCATAGATTCAAGTAGACCATCGTCAAGGAGAGAAAGATTCAAGAATACGCATAGGTGGAAATCACTTCATGCAACATAAATAACACATTTACTACAGTATACGGTCTTCAACATCAATAACATACCAAAGCACACAATTATGAGTCCAACTCTTAGCATTCTCCTTTATGTCCGTTGTGCGCGGTGAGCAAATTTTTAATGCTGTAACATAAATTGCTCAAAGCTCACAATGGGCAAAATTATGCCAGGCGTGCGAATTTAGCTACTGTATCCCATAACATAAATGTTCAAAGCGCACAACAAGCAAAGACATGATGGCGCGTTGAGTTCCCGTTGTGCAGAAATCCCATAGATTTTGTACAAAAATCCCAAAAAATTCAGTATATTCTTTCATTATAAACTCAGTCACTACATTTGCACAAAATTATAAATTCAATGCTCTAATGATACGATAATTACAGTGGGAGATTTGCCTACATCTTTACAGAATAATGTCTCGAATTGTCGCATCCTCTCTTCAAGGCCTTCCACCCATCCTTCGGCCGCAGGCAGGCGGTTAGCCTTCCATTGCCTTATTACCGGTGGGACTGGGCTTCTATCTTTAAGTTGAATATTTACAAAGTGATTATTATTTACAAAACCTATGGTGAAGGGACCACGTTTCGTACCTTGGTGTGGTCCTGATCTTAACGGAAAAAATGAAAGACATTGTTGCATTGACATCAGATGTATTACACAGTTATAACGACTTGAGATAATATGTCCAACTTCAGGGAAGGTCATCCAATATTGCATCGGGGGGTGGTCACCCATATAGTTAATTGACACTACCTGTTCTTGTGCACTTTCCTCACCCATCACCTTTGAGTACACATCATAGTGGTCACGCAGCTCTTGAAGCAATTCTCTTCTGACCACCTTCCATTGGTCCTCTCCCATCCCTAGATGTGAAGATATAGCCCTGAAACCACAGTTCCCATCTGCCGTCACATCTGTGACGTTCGATATATATTTGGCGATTGCAGCGGGGAATTGATCAAGATAAGGTATGCCTCCTTGAACGGCTCTAGCGTCCTTTGCTTCATAATTTGCTGCTGCAAATGAAGCTGTAGCAGAAACCCCAGTCATACTGCCAGATGTCGCGGCTTTGCCAGTTGGTTTATTTCTAGCAAGTTGAGGAGGAATGGGTGGGGCAGACGTATTTTTGATCCTTTTGGACCGTCTCGGCTGGACACGGCCGACGCTTTCTTGTTTCGATGAGACTTCAGGTGGAATTTGAGCAGAGCAACTAGCCGCATCGCCGAAGTCATGATCAAAATGAGCAGGATGAATGGGGGTGGATGTATCTTCATTTGTCAAATTATTATCCCTTTTTCTTCTTCCATTGAACACGACATTAACTTGCGACTCTGTAATCAGATTTGTCGCCGGGGTAGCTAGCTCCTTCAACTTAATTAACAACTCCTGCTTCATCGACCCATCAAGTTGAGCATAGAGCATGTGTATGCGCTCTAATTCAGCATGTATAAGCCCATCTTCTTCAGACAACAATTCCGGCTTAGCCTCCATGTCTAGCTGCTTCCAATGAGAATTTACGGCATCTAAGGGAATGGGGCGATTTTCCCTTGTGTATTTGCCAATCTCATTGGCACATGGTACACCATAAATCATTCTAGCTAGACAATCACCTGTGCATTGGTCCGTTCCCATAGGTTCAGATTTATCAGCTTCCACAGACATTATCTTCAACACCGCAGCGGCTGTAAATCCTATCAGCTCCTTGAACAAGAACCCATGCACATTATGTTGCAACATGATCTTAGATTTCTCGAATGATGCCTTGATCTCGATATGCTGCCCCTCTAATGATTCATGTATGGTTGGCCAAGAAGCGGATAAACTGAAGGCCGATGAACCCAATGCCCTTTTAAGCTTAGAATGTTCAGTCTGTGCTCTTTTGGTCTGCCCTCTGTTGGTACTGACATTTCCAAAGTGGAGATTGCCATCTGTCCATACAAAAATAAACTTCTCCTTGTACTTGTCCAACCAAGATGTCTTCACATAGCTCACGACCCTTGTGTAATCTTTGTACTCGGTCTCCAATGCCTTCAGTTTAGCAACATACTCCTCCTCCTTGCGTGCCCCCACCAATAAATTCCAGCTAGAGATGAAACCTAACCATTTTTCTTGATCTTCAAAAGAGGGCTGGCAATTTTTGGCAATATTTTTGGATATGTGCATTCTACATATTTGGTGCACCGCAAGGGGAAATTCAGGGCCAATGGCATTCATAAGTGCTGGCTCCAGTGCTGACAAAATTACACGTGGCATCCTGTATCCCTGCAGCAAAGAGCTCAACTTCCCCAAGGCCCACAAGTAGTTCTCCTCACGTACGGCCTCCGTGTAACAAGATGCCGCTGCGAACTGAATATCTGTGGACGTCACCCCATACATCTCCATCAATGGTGGCCTGTTGCGGTTGGTCTTCAACGCGCAGTCCATAACCAGAATCTCTGGAAATTTTCGTAATAACTCAACCGACTGCGGATGTGCCCAAAATATAGTCCTCACTGCAGTTGTCACTTCGTCCACTTCATGATACACAATGTAATTACGCTGTGTCAGTAGATTAAGGAATAGTTGCATTTCTGCTCTCCAGGCCATTTCCCCTGCCTTCATCCTCTGTCTGGCTTTATAAATAGTGTTGATTGTGGTAGATGTTGCATTATCCTTTTCCTTCAGGTATTTCAAGATTTCCCTTGGCCTAAGCAGTCTATGTGACAAGTCTCTCACCGTGGCCATCTCCCCACCTCCGAACCTCCTCTCATCTGGATGTCGCTCGATGTACATTGCGGGTTTATGGTTGTGATTTCCACGTACAACTGTCAAAATCCACTTATCTGTTGCCACACCATTAGCCCTCAAGTAGAAGGGACATGAACACTTCTTGCTTCGAGTTGATTTTTTGGCCGATATATCCGGCCTGTGTGGCCGATATGTCCCACTTCTTTCACAACAAAAATAATAAGTTGGGACCCTATTGCCCTTTGTACTCATATTTGTTGATTTTGTAACAACCAAATTCCCGGTTTTCACACCGACCCCTTTTACCCATTTACCAAGCTCTTCTATGCTGGGGAAAATTTTATTTGTTGTGAACT
>CM061142.1:570648299-570681431 GCA_030789695.1 Scilla litardierei
ACGCCTACTGTGTGAAGCAATTTCCATCCGCGCGCACGACGGGCAAAATAACGCCCGTCGTGCGTGTCGTCCGCGGGGGTTAAAACGCACAGGTGTCGATCAATTTCCATCCGCGCGCACGACGGGAAAAATTACCCCCGTCGTGCGCGTCGTGTGCGTGCAAACGCACAAGTGGGAGCAATTTATAGCCGTGCGCACGACGGGCCAAATTACACCCGTCGTGCGCGAGGGGGAAAACGCAATCTGTAAAGCAATTTCCATCCGTGCGCACGACGGGCTAACTTACCCCGTCGTGCGCGTGGGTTAAAACGCCTAGTGTAGAGCAATTTCCATCCGAGCGCACGACGGGCAAAATTAACCCCGTCGTGCGCGGGGGTTAAAATGCACAAGTGTGTAGCAATTTCCATCCGAGCGCACGACGGGCAAAATTAACCCCGTCGTGCGCGGGGGTTAAAACACCTACTGTGTGAAGCAATTTCCATCCGCGCGAACACGGGCAAAATAACCCCCATCGTGCGCGTCGTCCGCGGGGGTTTAAAACGCACAAGTGTCGAGCAATTTCCATCCGCGCGCACGACGTGCAAAATTACTCCCGTCGTGCGCGTCGTGTGCGGGCAAACGCACAAGTGTGGAGCAATATACAGCCGTGCGCACGACGGGCCAAATTACCCCCGTCGTGCGCGAGGGGGAAAACGCAATCTGTAAAGCAATTTCCATCCTCGCGCACGACGGGCAAACTTACCCCGTCGTGCGCGTGGGTTAAAACGCCTAGTGTGGAGCAATTTCCATCCGAGCGCACGACGGACATAATTAACCCCGTCGTCCGCGGGGGTTAAAACGAACAAGTGTGCATCAAATTCCATCCGCGCGCACGACGGGCAAAATAACCCCCGTCGTGCGCGTCGTCCGCGGGGGTTAAAACGCACAAGTGTCGAGCAATTTCCATCCGCGCGCACGACGTGCAAAATTACCCCCGTCATGTGTGTGGGTTAAAACGCCTAGTGTGCAGCAATTTCCATCCGAGCGCACGACGTGTAAACTTACCCCGTCGGGCGCGTCGGTTAAAACGCCTATTGTGCAGCAATTTCCATCCTAGCGCACGACGGGCAAAATTAACCCCGTCGTGCGCGGGGGTTAAAACGCCTAGTGTGAATCAATTACTCCCGTCGTGGGCTCGTGCGCGGGAAACACACAAGTTTGGAGCATTTATCAAACGTGCGCACGACAGGCAAAAATTACCCCCGTAGTGCGGGAGGGGTAAAACGCAACGGGTAAACCAATTTCCATCCGCGCGCACGACGGGTAAAATTCCCCCGTCGTGCACGGGGCTTAAAACGGACAAGTGTTGAGCAATTTCCATCCGGGCGCACGACGGGCAAAATTAACCACGTCGTCCGCGGGGGTTAAAACGCACAAGTGTGAAGCAATTTCCATCCGTGCGGATGACGGGCAAAATAATCCCCGTCGTGCGCCTTTTCTGCGTGGCTTAAAACGCACAAGTGTAGAGCATTTTCCAGCCGCTCGAACGAAGGGCAAAAATACGCCCCGTCGTGCATGCGGGTTAAAACGCCTAGTGTGAAGCAATTTCCATCTGCGCGTACGATAGGCAAAATTTTCCCCCGTCGTGCGTGTCGTGCGCGGGGCTAAAACTTACAAGTGTGGAGCATTTTCCATTCGCGCGCACGACGGGCAAAATTATCCCCGTCGTGCGCGTCGTCCGCGGGGCGTAAAAAGCACAAGTGACAAGTGTGGTGAAATTTCCATACGAAGGTAGCAATATGGGTAAACATATCTTTTAATTTCTTACAACGAGTGATTATTTTGCACAAAACCTAACATCTATTTTATACCGAATTTTTTTCAATATCAACATTCTTGTTGTCCCTTTTTACTCGGTGACGTGCATTATAAATTGATTTGCGTGGAAGGTTGGACTTTCAAAATCTCAGCCGGCCTCAGCGTGCTATTTAACAAATCTCTCAATGATCCAACTCCATTCCCTGCTACTGCCCTTCATCGGAATGGCCCTCGACATAATTAGCAGCTTGATGGTTGTGCATGCCCTCAACGACTGTTAACCTTCACTCCTCACCGCCAACGCCGATGCCCACCATTACCACGCAATGAGAACAGACATTGACACTTCTTGGTTTTAACTGGCCTGTCGGTCGTTTTTTCCTTTCGGTGTCACCTGTAAACCCCGCTTCTTTCACATGCAAAGTAAACAACTTTGCATGTGAAAGAAGCGGGGTTTACAGGTGACACCGAAAGGAAAAAATGACCGACAGGCCAGTTAAAACCAAGAAGTGTCAATGTATGTTCTCATTGCGTGGTAATGGTGGGCGTCGGTGTTGGCGGTGAGGAGTGAAGGTTAACAGTCGTTGAGGGCAGGCACAACCATCAAGCTGCTAATTATGTCGAGAGCCATTCCGATGAAGGGCAGCAGGAATCCTATCGGAAGTTTTACATGCAAAGGGACAACATTCTTGTTGTACCTTTTTACACGGTGACGTGATTTATAAATTTATTTGCATGGAAGGTAGGATTCTCATTCAGGAAAATTTCAGCCGGCCTCAGCGTGCTATTTGCCAAATCTTTCAATGATTCCATCTCCATTCCCTGCAACTGCCCTTCATCGAAATGGCCCTCGACATAATTAGCAGCTTGATGGTTGTGCCTGCCCAGCTGCCCTCAATGACTGTTAACCTCCACTGAACGCTAGATTTTTTTACGACATAAATAGTACCTTGGGTTTTTGTACCTTCTCGAGCAATCTCAACCGTATCTGCATGCAATTTCTACATCATTTTCCACCCAATTGAATAAGAATTACACCTATAGTGTATTTAAAAGTATATACTTACCAAATGGAAAACCTCGAAAATCCCTACTATCACACCCAAGAAAGGAAGAAAATGCTCATGTATCCTAGAAGGTCCGCTGACCGCTGAGATCTTCTGGGAAGATTTGAAGGTGCATTTTGGTTGCGAAGTTAGACTGATTTCATTGGAGTCATCTTCTACCGCCATCCCATTCTCTTTACAGGCATCTACATCATGAAGGAAATGGTCCACATTGAAATAACAGGAGTAACTTTCAATTTTATCTTCCATTTACCATGGTATATTTCTACATCAAGTAGAACGAAGCAATGGTTAGAATTTGTCCGGTTAAACTGAGAAACAAATATATTGTAAGAAAAATATGTAGAATACCGTGGCTATACGAGGAAGATCCGAGAAGCAGAATACTTGGCAGATGTAATTGAAACCGCTGTGGCGCGACCTCGGTGGTAATCGCTGTTGCCGGTTGCTCCCGAAGGTTAACACAGCAGCCCCTGGCCGCGTCCACACTTGGCTACGTACCGTGGCTATACGAGGAAGATCCGAGAAGCAGAATACTTGGCAGGTGTAATTGAAACCGCTGTGGCGCGACCTCGGTGGTAATCGCTGTTGCCGGTTGCTCCCAAAGGTTAACACAACAGCCTCTGGCCGCGTCCACACTTGGCCAGATACTTTGGATTTTGCACAGTATAGCTACCCAGGAGAACTGGATGAAGCAAAGAAGAATTTTTGGAGGAAGCAATTTTTCCGTGTATTTTCTTGAGGAAAGCAGTGGGATATAAATAGAATTCAAAAAATAGCTGTTATGAATTCAAACGGTCAAATATTAAACGAGTATTAAAATAGGCTTTGAATGCTGCGTATTAAAGCGTGGCTATAACTGCGTATTTATTGAGAGGTTTTGAATGCTGCAATCAAATTAGCAGTTACCAACATTTTAGAATGAGACGCCATTTATTATAGACGATTTGGACTGCCCATGGATGAGGATGATACTACCGTTGATTTACTGTGAGTCATGGAAAGAACCCGTGAGTCTACAGTTGTTGAGCTCGTGAATATACAGTTTATACAGATGTTGCGGTGTGAGTAATTTTTGAGGGTAATGTCAAACACAAAGCGAAATTTCTGTGGGCGTTCACGGTTAATTTATAGTGAAATTGACCATTCAAATTGATGAGCATAAGTCCGTTATCCTACAGCGAGCCCTTCATTGCAAACATCTGCGTAGACAATCATATGTATCAGTTTGTAAGAGCATAGGCTAATGAATCAGTTTGGGTCTGTATCAGTATGTACATCAATATAGTTGAATTCGATTGAATATGCCTTCAGCTTGAATAAGTATCAGATTTAATTTTAAAGTTTGCATGTAGTTTCAGAGTCAGAGTGAATAAGTATCCGGTTTAATCTACAATGTTTCCAGATTGAACAAGTATAATAAGACTTAAATCTAAAAGCTTGCATGTAGGCATGATATGGATTCAGAATAAGTATGATTAAATTTATTCACGTGGTCGTGTTGAGAAAATTAGTCATCGATGAAACATCAGCTTAACGCGCACAACGAGTAAATTCTGCTGGTTGTGCGCGTTAAACAATTGTTCATAAAATACCTTAGATGCTCAAAGCGAACAGCTGGCTCTGGCTGTGCTTGTTGTGCACTTTGCGCAATTAAAAAAACCATTATAAATATCATCAACGCGCACAACGGCCATAAATTAGTTGGTACTGGGCGTTGAGCAATTATGTAAGCGGCTATTAATTTTTCCGTGGGGGTTAAAACGCACAAGTGTGCAGCAATTTCCATCTGCGCGCACGACGGGCAAAATTAACCCCGTCGTGAGCGTCGTGTGCGGTCAAACGCACAAGTGTGGATCAATTTACAGCTGTGCGCACGACGGGCAAAATTACCCCCGTCGTGCGCGAGGGGGAAAACGCAATGTGTAAAGCAATATCTATCCGCGCGCACGACAGGCAAACTAACCCCGTCGTGCGCGTGGGTTAAAATGCCTAGTGTGCAGCAATGACCATCCGAACGCACGACGGGCAAAAATTAACCCCGTCGTCCGCGGGGGTTAAAACGCACAAGTGTGAAGCAATTTCCATCCGCGCGCACGACGGCAAAATTAAACCCGTCGTGCGCGTTGTCCGCGTGGCTTAAAATGCACAAGTGTAGAGCATTTTCCAGCCGCGCGCACGACGGGCAAAAATACGCCCCGTCGTGCACGGGGGTTAAAACGCCTAGTGTGAAGAAATTTCCATCTGCGCGTTCGACAGGAAAAATTTTCCCCAGTCGTGCACGTCGTGCGCGGGGCTAAAACATACAAGTGTGGAGCATATTCCATTCACGCGCACGACGGGCAAAATTACCCCCGTCGTGCGCGTCGTCCGCGGGGCTTAAAAAGCACAAGTGACAAGTGTGGTGAAATTTTCATACGAAGGTAGCAATATGGGTAAACATATCTTTTAATTTCTTACAACAAGTGATTATTTTGCACAAAAACTAACATCAATTTTATACCGAATTTTTTTCAATATCAACATTCTTGTTGTCCCTTTTTACTCAGTGACGTGCATTATAAATTGATTTGCATGGAAGGTTGGATTTTCCTACATGACTTTCAAAATCTCAGCCGGCCTCAGCGTGCTATTTAACAAATCTCTCAATGATCCAACTCCATTCCCTGCTACTGCCCTTCATCGGAATGGCCCTCGACATAATTAGCAGCTTGATGGTTGTGCCTGCCCTCAACGACTGTTAACCTTCACTCCTCACCGCCAACGCCGACGCCCACCATTACCACGCAATGAGAACAGACATTGACACTTCTTGGTTTTAACTGGCCTGTCGGTCGTTTTTTCCTTTCGGTGTCACCTGTAAACCCCGCTTCTTTCACATGCAAAGTAAACAGCAGGAATCCTATTGGAAGTTTTACATGCAAAGCGACAACATTCTTGTTGTCCCTTTTTAATCGGTGACGTGCATTATAAATTTATTTGCATGGAAGGTTGGATTTTCCTACATGACTTTCAAAATTTCAGCTGGCTTCAGCGTGCTATTTGCGAGGTATTCCATTTGGTAAGTTCCGTATCTGCATGCATGTAAAATCACCAAATTTCTACATCATTTTCCACCCAATTGAATAAGAATTTCACCTACAGTGTATTTAAAAGTATATACTTACCAAATGGAAAACTTGGAAAATCACTACTTTCAGACGCAAGAAAGGAAGAAAATGCAACTGTATCTTAGAAGGTCCGCTGACCGCTGAGATCTTCTGGGAAGATTTGAAGGTGCATTTTGGTTGCAAATGCATCTTTATCCTAGAAGGTCCGCTGACCGTTGAGATCTTCTGGGAAGATTTGAAGGTGCATTTTGGTTGCGAAGTTAGCCGGATTTCATTGGAGTCATTTTCTACCGCCATCCCATTCTCTTTACAGGCATCTACATCATGAAGGAAATGGTCCACATTGAAATAGCAGGAGTAACTTTCAATTTTATCTTCCATTTACCATGGTATATATCTACATCAAGCAGAACGAAGAAATTGTTAGAATTTGTCTGGTTAAACTAAGAAACAAAAATATTGTAAGAAAAATACGTAGAATACCGTGGCTTTACGAGGAAGATCCGAGAAGCAGAATACTTCGCAGATGTAATTGAAACCGATGTGGCACGACCTCGGTGGTAATCGCTGTTGCCGGTTGCTCCCGAAGGTTAACACAGCAGCCCCTGGCCGCGTCAACACTTGGGTAGAGACTTTGGATTTTGCACAGTACAGCTACCCAGGAGAACGGGATGAAGCAAAGAAGAATTTTTGGAGGAAGCAATTTTTCTGTGTATTTTCTTGAGGAAAGGAGAGGGATATAAATAGAGTTCAAAAAATAGCTGTTATGAATTCAAACTGTCAAATATTAAACGAGTATTAAATAGGCTTTTGAATGCTGCAGTTATGAGGAATTGGACTGCCCATGTATTAGGATGAGACTACAGTTGATTTACTGTGAGTCATGGAAAGAACCCGTGAGTCTACAGTTGTTGAGCTCGTGAATATACAGTTTATACAGATGTTGCGGTGTGAGTAATTTTTGAGGGTAATCTCAAACACAAAGTGAAATTTTTGAGGGCGTTCACGGTCCATTTATAGTGAAATTGACCATTCAAATTTATGAGTATAAGTCCGTTATCCTACAGCGAGCCCTTCATTGCAAACATCTACGTAGATAATCATATGTATCAGTTTGTAAGAGCATAGGCTAATGAATCAGTTTGGGTCTGCATCAGTATGTACATCAATATAGTTGAATTCGATTGAATATGCCTTCAGCTTGAATAAGTATCAGATTTAATTTTAAAGTTTGCATGTAGTTTCAGAGTCAGAGTGAATAAGTATCCGGTTTAATCTACAATGTTTTCAGATTGAACAAGTATAATAAGACTTAAATCTAAAAGCTTGCATGTAGGCTTGATTGGGATTCAGAATAAGTATGATTAAATTTATTCACGTGGTCGTGTTGAGAAAATTAGTCATCGATGAAACATCAGCTTAACGCGAACAACGAGTAAATTCTGCTGGTTGTGCGCGTTAAACAATTGTTCATAAAATACCTTAGATGCTCAAAGCGAACAGCTGGCTCTGGCTGTGCTTGTTGTGCACTTTGCGCAATTAAAGTAACCATTATAAATATGATCAACGCGCACAACGGCCATAAATTAGTTGGTACTGAGCGTTGAGCAAGTATGTAAGCGGCTATTAATTTTTCCAGCTCACGTCCCACCGACCGGTCAAACATTCTTGAGAAATGCACATGTCTGGTATCAATCAGCTGTAGATTTACGAACAGTCTTTTGTATATTCAAGAGAACCCCTCAGTTTGTAAGAGCATAGGCTAATGAATCAGTTTGGATGTGTATCAGTAATTCAGTATGTATATCAATATATTTGAATGGCTGGGTAATTTTCAAAATGTCATCAATTTGAATATGTATGAGATTTAATCTAAAATTTTGCATGCAGTTTATGAAGTCGATTGAATATGCCTTCAGATTGAAAAGGTATCGGATTTATTTTTAAAGTTTGTATGTAGTTTCTGAGTCAGAGTGAATAAGTATCCGGTTTAATCTACAATGTTTTCAGATTGAACAAGTATAATAAGACTTAAATCTAAAAGTTTGGAAGTAGGCGTGGTTGGGATTCAGATTAAGTATGATGAAATTTGGAATTTGATTAATTCACTGCGGTGACGCGTAGTGGGAGTAAACTTATAGCATCTCACAAATATGATCAAAGAGCAAAACAGTCAAATTTATTCCCGTGGGGGCGTTGAGCAAATTTGTCATCGACGCAACTATAGAGCTTAACGCGCACAACGAGCATAATCTTGCATGTTGTGCGCTTTGCGCAATTATGTTAGCCATAACAAATTTGCTGAACGCGCACACCGGCTCAAAGTGAACACCTGGCGATACTTGTTTCTGCATACATTGTTAATCTAATACATTGTTTCTGCATGAAAGAAAACTATAAATAATATTATTCTTCAATGTTAATTTTTTTAATTTTTAAGTATTTAGTATTTCTTGTAATGTTGTAAATATTTTAAAATTTGCTCGAAAAATATCCAATATTGGTCTCAGGTAGTATGTATAATTGAGATATTTCCATCGGTACTAAACTTATTACATTTGGTCATGTGCCTTGTAAAATACATTTGTAATAAATAGCCGTTACCAAGCTATGACGGTAATAAACGCAACGAAGGGCTGATATAAATTATCCGTGGTGCGCGTCGTGCGCGGTGGTTAAAAGTCATAGTGTGAATCAATATCCATCCGCTGTATACACACGGTCTCACATCTGAGGACTCCACAATCCACATTACACACAAGGGCTTATAGTGGAACCAATTAAACCGCACTCACAACAGAAACAATTTGATTGTTTTTGTTGCGTTGGAAAATAAATAATTTTTCGAGTGTTCGACGGAGAGTAATTCAAGGCGCAAAACGGTTCGGTATCCTTGTCGTGTAGGGAGAGTAATTTGCCTCTTTTTCAGCTGAGCCTAAAATACTTAGGATTACGCGTTTTTCTCGGTGGGATTACGCGTTGAGTAAATAAGATGTTCATTCCCGAGATCCTTAGCATTACTGTAGGACAACGGACTTAATACTCATTAATTTGATCGGTCGTTTTTCTCTATAAATGGACCGTGAATGCCGTGAATGCCCTGGAGAAGCGTATGAAATCGGAGGCCTACAGGCTGATGCAGTCACCTCCCGAATATGCTTCTCTCCCTGGTCTGCGAAGAGAAGAATGGCCCCCCGGGCCTTTGCGCCCTGGTTGGCTGCTCTGGGTCAATTAGGTTGGCGGTGCATGGCTACCGTCTCTATGAGGCACAAGCACTCCCTTCTGTTCTTTTCGATCTCTTGGCTCGCAGCCAAATTGGGCAAATCTGACTGTGGATGAAGCAGATCATAATTGTCCCTTTCCTCCTGGGGATTTCCAATTTTGGCTGCGAGACAAGAGATCGAAAAGAACAGGAGGGAGTGCTTGTGCCTCAGAGGGCCGGTAGCCATGCACCGTCAACCTATGTGACCCAGTGCAGACATCCAGGGAAGGCCAGGGGGGCCATTCATCTCTTCGCACTTCGCAGACCAGGGATAGGAGCATATTCGGGAGGCGACAGCATCAGCTTGTAGTCCTCCGATTTCATACGCTTCTCCATGGCATTCACGGTCCATTTAGTGTGAAATTGACCATTCAAATTGATGAGTATACTCCGTTATCCTACAGCGAGCCCTAATGCCTGACGCTTACGGTAGAAATGGACGATGGAATTCAACAAGTTATCTTTTCACGTAAAGCTAAATGGTTGCTGTTGGAAACTTACGCAATGGTGGTAATAAACGCAACGAAGGGCTATCGTCCATTTATAAACATGGATGCCCGATGAATGCCTTCCATATGTGAGCATTTCGCCTTCCACTCCTCAACTATACACTCCATATCCATCTCCTCTTTATAAACTCCATCCAAACCATTAAATCCTTCATCATTTCACTATACCTCGTCTATGACACACAAACACTCCCTCCTGTTCTTTCTGATCGCGAAGATAAAAAGCTCATTCTATTTGTTATGCAACCATTTGGTGTTGTTCGATGCCTCATGTGAATCGGAGTTCCTCGGTGTCTTTGAAACGGCTACATACCTGACTGCAGGTTACACCGACGCATGCTATGACTACACTCATATCCAGCCGATGATGGCAGAAAATCTGCAACGATGGTAATAAACGGAACGAAGATGGTCGCCCGGTGAACTTGCGGAAGTTGACGGGGAAGCACGCAGATCACACCGACAATCACATGTTTCAGTTTGTAAGAGCATAGGCTAATGAATCAGTTTGGATCTGTATCAGTATGTACATCAATATATTTGAATGGCTGGGTCATTTTCAAAATAACATCACCTAGAATATGTATGAGACTTAATCTACACTTTAGCTAAATGCGCACAACGGGCATAATTCTGCTGGTTGTGCGTGTTTAAGTATGATGAAATTTGGAATGTGATTGATTCAATGCGCTGGTGCGAGGTGGAATTAAAATTATAGCATCTCACAAATATGCTCAACGCGCAAAACGGTCAAATTTATTCCCGTGGGGGTGTTGAGCAAATTTGTCATGACTTTAGCTAAATGCGCACAACGGGCATAATTCTGCTGGTTGTGCGTGTTTAAGTATGATGAAATTTGGAATGTGATTGATTCAATGCACTGGTGGGCGATGGAATTAAAATTATTGCAATTCACAAATATGCTCAAAGCGCAAAACGATCAAATTTATTCCCGTGGGGGCGTTGAGCAAATTTGTCATCGACGCAACTATAGAGCTTAACGCGCACAACGGTCATAATTCTGCATGTTGTGCGCTTTGCGCAATTATGTTAGCCATAACAAATTTGCTGAACGCGCACACCGGGTCAAAGTGAACATCTGGCGATACTTGTTGTGCGCTTTGAGCAAATTTTTAAACCATTAAAAATTTGCTCACCGCGCACAACGGCCAAAATATAAATTTTGCCAGCTCACTTGCCACTGGTCATACATTCTTGGGAAAATCATATGTCTGGTATCAATCAGCAGTAGATTCAGGAGCAGTATTTTCTTATTCACGAGCACCCTTCTGTAGCTTGACGGGGTCTTCGATGTAGCCCCACAGTTAATATGGTACTGCAGCAGTCACATCCTCAGTGACCCATCTGCGTTGTGCGCATTGAGCAATTCCCATTTTCCATGCGTTTTGCGCGAGGATCAATTATAATAGTTTCTCTCTTCTGTATTATTTAGCCCCGGGTGCTGGTCGAATAAAATGTATTAAAAAATCTTAGTGGAGAGTAGTATTGTCGGGAGTAATTTTCCTATTAGCATCAATGTTGATCAAGGCGAAAAATCGATGAGTTTCCTTGTTATGCGCGGAGAGTAATTAACCAATTTTGATCCAGATGCTAAAATAATTGGGATTACGCGATTTTCGCGTTGGTATTCCGCGGTTTGCGCGTTGAGTAAATAATTGTTGATTCCCGAGATCCATTGCATTACTGTAGGATCAAGGACTTATTATACGCTTCATTTTGATTGCTCCAATTCCCCTATAAAATTGGCGGACAAGGAGCACTCATCTTCTCACAACTTCATCTACTTTCTTCCATCATCTTCTTCTTTATTTGCCCCCACAACCTTCCTATTGAAACATTAAGTCCTTCAGCTGTTCGTGCATGCTTGATATAGATATCAGATATTGCTATCAAGCATGCATGATAGCATTCATTCAGCTGTTCGTCCATTTATAATCAGGCATTCCCGAAAAAGGGTTTCCATATGACCGTCCCCGAAACTGGGCACCCAGGTCAACCGCCCAAGAAGTACTGGTCAGGGGGACATAACCAGCACATTGTGTCAAGTATGATACATACTTGACAGCCGGTTACAACGACGCGTGCAATGACGACACTCCTATCATGTTTTACTGTTGCCGACAGTCGGTAACGATGATAATAAACGTAACGACGATGGTCGACCGAGGTAACTAGATGGTTATAGATTGTTATGGACGCCTCCCCAAGCTTTTAACCGTTCATTTTTTTGCTTTTAGCGATCGAGGATCATCTCATCCTTCTTAAGATCATCGAACTTTGTCCGCTCCTTCGGAATACCCTTCAAGATTGAAGCACAAACAACGTCCTCGGGCCCAGGAAGTATTGAAATTACGGTAACCATTGATCCAGACGTTCTAGAATGCTTCGTTGGATGCGAGCCGTTGCGCCCGCCAATGTTCCAGGTTCAAAAACATGGATTTTTGAACCTGGAACATAGGCGGGCGCAAGGGCTCACATCCAACGAAGCATTCTAGAACGTCTGGATCAATGGTTACAGTAATTTCACCATATTCCCACTCGATTGTTCTTCATTTTCTTATTCAATTTGGATTCGAACCAAGAGATCGAAAACAAAAGGAGGGATTGCTGTTGCCTCAGAGGGACGGTAGCCATGCACCGCCAACCTATGTGACCAAGGGCCGCCATCCAGGCTTAATCATATGTATCAGTTTGTAAGAGCATATGCTAATGAATCAGTTTGGATCTGTATCAGTCTGTATGTACAGCAATATATTTGAATGGCTGGTTAATTTTCAAAATATCATCAATTTGAATATGTATGAGATTTAATCTAAAATTTTGCAAGCAGTTTCTGAATTCTATTGAATATGCCTTCAGATTGAAAAGGTATCAGATTTATTTTTAAAGTTTGTATGTAGTTTCTGAGTCAGAGTGAATAAGTATCCGGTTTAATCTACAATGTTTTCAGATTGAACAAGTATAATAAGACTTAAATCTAAAAGTTTGGATGTAGGGTTGGTTGGAATTCAGACTAAGTATGATGAAATTTGGAATTTGATTGATTCACTGCGGTGGCGCGCAGTGGGAGTAAACTTATAGCATCTCACAAATATGCTCAAAGTGCAAAACGGGCAAATTTATTCCCGTGGGGGCGTTGAGCAAATTTGTCTTCGACGCAACTTTTGCGTCACGCGCACAACCGGCATAATTCTGCATGTTGTGCGCTTTGCGCCATTATGTTAACCATTACAAATTTTGCTGAACGTGCACACCGGCTCAAAATGAACACCTGGCGTTACTTGTTGTGCGCTGTGAGCAATTTTTTGGTACTGAACGTTGAGCCCTTATGTAACGGCTATAAATTTTTCCACCTTACTTGCCCCCGGTCATAAATTCTTGGGAAAATCATATGTGTTACGCCTATTTGGCCGAGACCCGTAAAGCACGAGCCCAGGAGCCCGACTACTGGTCAAAAGCCCATCTGCGTCCTCAAAGCCCATTCGACAAAGGCCCTACAAGGGGACCTTCTCGAACGTCGATCCGACCCGGCCCCAATAAACCCGTTGGTCGCTCGCCCACTCCTGCGAAAACCACTCCCCCGGACATGCGACCACTAAATAGCGATAATGGGGAGGTGCTGGCAGGGCGGAGGAGAGCGGCGGCGAGGGGGGACTGATGGGGCACGATCAATGGCGGACGTGGGACGTGGGTCAGAGGCGATCACGCCGGGGCTCTACAAAAGGGCCAGGAAGACGAAGAAGAAAGGGACCCGCATCTGAGGTAACGAAACCTAAGGTACTCCATCAACGACCTCGTTCCCCCCAATTCATCTCCTTCCCCCCACGCTCACGTCGAGAGACGCCGTTACGATCTCCTCATGAGTCGGACCGTCTCCGCCGGGCCTCCTTTCTCAGATCTCTATCTGACTTAGGCATCGGAGGGGATTTGGCCGGAACCAAGGTCCGGCCCCCTGACGAGCGTTCTCGTTTGCGCAGGTGGACAACAGATCGACGGGCTGAGGCTACCCCTCGCCTCTCTCTGACCACTCGATCAATCGGACTGTGAGGCTTCCCCTCACCGTCTGCCTGCCGTGGCCGAGTGCTCTACCAACCGATGCCCGAGCGTCCTAATCGGGTCCGAGACTCTCCCTCGCCACCCGTCGGCCGTGCGTCTACCCGGGCGACTGAGGCTACCCCTCGTCCCCCTTCCAGCCGAGGCCGAGCACACCTGTCCGAGGGCCGAGCGTCTCAACCCGGGCCGAGGCTTCCCCTCGCCCCTTCTGCACCGATTCAAAGCCCACGAGGGACCCAAATCGGGCCCCCTTGACCACGTTGACCGGGCTCTCCACGGTTAACGCTTTGTAGTGAGAAAACACTCTGAAACATCTGGCGCCGTCTGTGGGAACCGAAGATCATCCCACGAAGCAGAAAACCACACCAACAATGGCACGAGCCAGCAATGGAAGGAAGCGCATGACCCCCTTCCCGGAGGAGGGGAATGGCGCATCTAATGGCAACCCCGAGGACACGCACGTCGACGGCCCACCCCGCCCACTCAATCGAAGGAGACCGGCGGCTCAGAACTAGCCACACAGGGACAGCTCCGTGCCCTGGCTCAGGAGACCAACGCGAGCCTCCAGACGTTGGTCGCGACAGTACAACAGCTTGTCGGCCCCGCGCCGTCCGACGGGGGCGCGCTGAACGATAGCCACCGATGGGCGGGGGGTTCCCCGAACTTACGGTCCGTGGTGGTCGACGACCACGGGACCCGGAAACCGAACACAGAGCGTCGGTTCACGCGGTCCGGCTCCCGTCAGGTGAGGTCACGTGCCTCCTCGCCCTATCGTGAAAGGAGCCGGGAGAGAGACCGAGGGGGACGAACGGCGAATCGATGACGGCATCGTCTCGTCGATCACGGTCGTCCCACCGCAGGAGAAGCGAACGACACCACTCAAGATACCGATCACGGCGGAGCAGGAGCTCCCGCAGGAGGAGTCGGGAGCGTCGGGTCAGCCCGACCCCCAGCGTGGCGAAGGCTGCGGAGCCAGCCCCACCTGGCGCCGGTGCTACCTCCACCCCCGCTCGAGCCGGAGACAGGCGAATACCGCATCCCCGGAGGCATCCACAGGGACCGGTGTCCCTTATCGCGGAGAATAACCGACGCCCGAGTCCCTTCTCGATTCAGGATCCCGGTGCTGGGAAAGTACGACGGAATAGGAGACCCGGCACACCACGTGATGGATTACGAGGGGGATATGGCCTTCCAGGGAGCTGACGAAGACCTGCTCTGCCGGGGCTTCTATTCAACTCTAAGGGGAAGCAGCAAGGATCTGGTACCCACAGCCTGCCCCGGCCGCTCCATCGACAGTTTCGAGCAACTCGCCCAGTTGTTCTGCAAACAGTTCATGGCGGGGAGGCTGATCAAACCTGGTGCTGAACATCTGTTCAACATAGTGCAAGGCCCTGGCCGAGCCACTCCGACAGTTCATGCGCCGCTTCAATGCGGAAAGGCTGAACGTGAACAACCCACCCGACCTGGTGGTCCAGACGGCTCTTAAGAAAGGGCTTCGCCACAGGGGCCTCAAGAAGTCCCTACACACCGACCCCCCAAAGGACCTCCCCGGGATCATGGCAAGGGGCCGAACGCTTCATGCTGACTGAGGAGGCCTTGGCCGAGGATGCAGGAAAAACCGCTCGAGGGGACCAAGCGTGGCGACGGCGGACGGGCTAGCCCCGAAGGGTACCGGACCGAGAAGAGGCAGAGGAACAGGCAGCGGGGAGAAAGCACGAGGGATACCACCCCAGACGCCATTCTCGCCCAAGTACAGAAGGAAGAGCGAGCTGATCGCCCTCCACCGGAAGGCTAAAAGAGGCGGGAAGAACCGGGAGAAGTACTGTAAGTACCATAAGGAAGATGGCCATGACACAGAAGATTGCTGGCATCTGAAGAAAGACATTGAGAAGCTGATGAGCCGAGGGCACGCCAGGAATCAGGCCGACGAACCGGCCTATGGAGAAGGGACCTCCACGCAGGCCGGACAAGGGGGAAGAAGATCAACGCCATCCAGGGGCCCCCTCCGCATCATAGAGTGAGCAGGGCAACGACTCTTCCCCCGGCGGCAGCCTAGTATGAGGGAGTTATCCAGTTTTACATCCCTCTGTTTAGCTTCATTTCCTTTTCCTCCAAATGTACCGGTCCGACAGGACTCATGAGAGTACAAACACAATCTTTTTATTGTCTGTACTTAAAATCCCGACGGAGTTGACGTGTCGCCAATAACGCAAAAGGCCGGGGGACCGCCGCCTCACTGGAGGAGGAAGAGGAGCTTTGCCCTCGCCCAAACCGTCTCCGGCACTCATAAGTCTGGGGGCAATTCCCCCAGCAGACGCTGGACGCTAACCGGTCCTAAGCCGAGGAGCTTTGCCCTCGCCGACCGACTCCAGTGCTCATAAGTCTGGGGGCAATTCCCCCAGCAGGCACGGGCGCTGACCGGTCCTAAGCCGAGGAGCTTAGCCCTCGCCGACCGACTCCAGTGCTCATGAGTCTGGGGGCAATTCCCCCAGCAGGGCACGGGCGCAGACCGGTCCTAAGCCGAAGAGCTTTGCCCTCGTCCGACCGACTCCAGAGCTCAAAAGTCTGGGGGCAATTCCCCCAGCAGACACCGACGCCGACCGGTCCTAAGCCGAGGAGCTTTCCCCTCGCTCGACCGACACCAGCGCTCATGAGTCAGGGGGCAATTCCCCCAGCAGGCACGGACACCGGCCGAGGAGTTCTGCCCTCGCTGACCGACCCCCTGCGCCCATAAGTCTGGGGAGAATCCCCAACGCCAGTTTTCGTCCATTCCCAAGCCAAGAACAAGGCGACAACGCAAATTACACAAGAATTCCAAGTAAGTCGATTTCATTTATAATAGTTAACCCGAGTACAAAAATGCTTCTTATTTACAGGGGATCAAGGCGAGGGGAACACCCTACAAACAGTCTACTCACGACAAATGATAGAGTTCAGATCGACATCGACAAAGCAAAATTGGTTGACAAAAGACCCAGAGTAGGTGACCCAAGCTAACGGCCATGCAACCAGCAATTGTTGGCCGCGGGGGCTGAAGGAGATGGCGGGGGGCCGGGGATCCATTTTCAAGTAGACTGGCCCAAAGCGAAGCGGATGCTTAAAAATTTGAGGATAAGGCTGGGAGGGACTGCTTAAGGAGCCCCGAGCTCGGGAGGACACATCCTCGGGAACTTCGCCCTGCTCGGAGCGAGGGGACTCGACTGGCGGGAGGGGCTTGCCGGACACGTTCCGCACATTCCCGGAAGGAAGACTGGACGACTTCGACGATCCGGGGGGCGATGATGTCTATATACTTACCGAAGGCCCCCCCTGAGAACCTCGAAGATCTCCTTCCCCAGGGTCTCGACGACGCCCTTCTCCACCTCCTCCGCCAGCCGCATTACCTGACGCCGGTCCGACAGTTCCCTCTGAAGCTCCTCCCTCTCCAGACGGAACGACTCCGCCGCTTCCCTCAGCTGACTGATGAGGCATCCCCTAGCTTTCCCTCGAGGTCACCCACTTGCCCCTCCAACGCAGCCACACGGAGGGCTAGGCGCCGAGACTCCATCTGTGGCCTCCATCATGGCCACCTCGGCCACCCCGGCCCGCTCCTGATCCCTCATGGAGGACTCCTCCAGCTCCCTCAAGCGGACGGCTCGACACTGCAACTCCACAGCGAGCGCTGAACCCTGAGAAGACGAGACATGGGCTAAGAAGAGGATAAAGAGAAAGAGAGGATAGCGAGATAACCGAACCTGTTGGAGGATCCAGACCAAGGAATCCGACATCTTGTCGGCCGGGATCTTCTTGAGGAGGCTGCGGTCCCGGGGAGGGACGGAGACCTCGGCAACCTGCTGGGCCACGGCTCGGTCAGCAAACATCGAACTCCCAGAGACGACAATCGAAGCCAAGTCGCTCACCAACAAGGCCCCGACCCCTGGTGATACGGGAGAAGACGCTGCGAGGGGGGTGGCTGGCAAAGCTATCGAAGGATCCCCGGCGGTCGCCACGGGAAGCGCGGAACCAGCCGGGCTGGAGGGATCCACGTCCTCCTTCCTCTTCTTTCCACCGTGGGAGCTCCGAAGGCGCCGGAGGAGAACGCTTCCGCCTCGCACCATCCTCACCCCCCGGAAGGGGATCGCCAGAAGAAGAGGCGGGAGGCGCGGCCGCCACCTTACCCACGGCAGGCTCGGCTCGGCGCACCTCCTCCTCAACGGTCCTCCGAGGCGCCCTTCCAGAGGTACTACCTCAGCTCCGAGCGGCTCCACGACGAATCAGCTCGTCAACGTCACGGACGAATTCGCGGCCAGCCATCCCTGCAAAGGAGACCGAAATCAGGATGAGTCATAGGGCGATCCGGGGATGAAAAAGCGACCTACCCGGAGACCACAAGACGGCCTTCAGGAGTAGGGTCATCCAGCAAAGACCAAATGGACTTCGTTTCCAAAGTAAGAGCCAACAGAAGCGCAGCGGCTGCCCCGGGTCGGCGTCTGAGAGAACTAACGACGGGCGAGAATGGACAGAACTGCCCCAGCTTGTCAGAATCTGGGCCTCGCCCAAGAAGACCACGAAGACCATAATCCAAGTTCCAATCCCCTGACCAGCGGGGTAACCCGATCTGGCATTCCCTCCTCGAACGAGCTCGGAGTAGCAGCCATGACCCCGGAGCCGACCGTCTGGGCCTGGTAAAAGTAGAAGAGAAGGGGGTGAGAGTAGGCTCCAGACCACGGGTACAGCAGAGCGTTACGAAACCCGTCAGTACCGCGATCGAACACGGGGCAAAACTGACACAGGGACACTGTGAAATGTTCCATGACCTGGATGAAGAAGGGATGGAGCGGGAAGCGAAGACCCAGGCGGAACATCTCGACGTAGACGCCGACCTCATTGCTCCTCGGAAGGCAAATCCGCTCGTCGACAAATGGAACCCGAACCTCGTATGGGAAGCAGAGATATCTTTCCCGGATCTCCGCGGCCACCGAAGGAGGGGTCCTCGACGGCGTACGGAGGACAACCGGGGCACATTAAGCCGTAAGGCAGCCAACGCCACGTCATCACGGGTGTAATCTGGAAAAAGTTTCTCCTTCCCCTTATCTTGAAGAGAACGACTCCCGGCGGGGGAACCAGACTCCCCTAGCCGGGGTTCGCCCCGCCCGGACTCCGGAGGACCCCTCGTCCTCCGGCCAGAACCGCCTATCCTAAGAGCAGCCATAGGATGAAAGCAAGAGAGGAATTACCTATTTTCAACTAGTTTGGAGAGGACAAAGAAGCGAAGGCGACGGGGAACTCTGAGTTGCTGAAGGCTCTGAATACCGGGAGGAGCGAAGAAGAAGTGGAGATCAACACAACTGAGGATCTTATATGCCAGGGGAGAATTCGAAGCGCCTGACGAGAATGCGTGGCGAGGCTCGAAGAGTCGGCGGTGTTCCGAAATTGGCGCCAGTTGAAGACCAATCGATCCGCCTCATCATGACCCTGCATTTATGGCCTCACCTCGATTAAAGCGCCGCTCGGAATCCCAGGAGACATAACGGGTGATCTGAGCGAGCCGAGGCTGATCGACCCCACCAATGGCGGCTCACAAACCCTTCGACTTCTCGAACTTAAGGCGACTCCGCGAGCGGCGGGGATAAGCTTGCCGCTACACGTGGGCAGGCATCTGAAGGCCGACGGCGCTTCGGAACCCGCGCCTTAAAAACATCGAACGGGCCAACTCATGATGACGACTAATAAATGAGTCGGCATCGACTGGCAAGCTCGTCACAATCGGCAGAGGGTCACATCGGCCGAGCCGAACCGGCCGAGGCCGATCAACCCGACCGATGGGGGCAATTGTTACGCCTATTTGGCCGAGACCCGTAAAGCACGAGCCCAGGAGGCCCCGACTACTGGTCAAAAGCCCATCTGCGTCCTCAAAGCCCATTCGACAAAGGCCCTACAAGGGACCTTCTCGAACGTCGATCCGACCCGGCCCCAATAACCCGTTGGTCGCTCGCCCACTCCTGCGAAAACCACTCCCCCGGACGCGCGACCACTAAATAGCGATAATGGGGAGGTGCTGGGCAGGGGCGGAGAGAGCTGGCGGCGAGGGGGGGACTGATGGGGCCACGATCAATGGCGGACGTGGGACGTGGGTCAAGAGGCGATCACGCCGGGGCTCTACAAAAGGGCCAGGAAGACGACGAAGAAAGGGACCCCGCATCTGAGGTAACGAAACCTAAGGTACTCCATCAACGACCTCGTTCCCCCAATTCATCTCCTTCCCCCCCCCCGCTCGCGCCGAGAGATGCCGTTACGATCTCCTCACGAGTCGGACCGTCTCTGCCGGGCCTCCTTTCTCAGATCTCTATCTGACTTAGGCATCGGAGGGGAATTGGTCGGAACCAAGGTCCGGCCCCCTGATGAGCGTTCTCGTCTACGCAGGGTGGACAACAGATCGACGGGCCGAGGCTACCCCTTGCCTCTCTCCGACCACTCGATCAATCGGACATATGTGTGGTATCAATCAGCTGTAGATTCAGGAGCAGTATTTTCTTATTCACGAGCACCCTTCTGTAGCTTGACGGGGTCTTCGATGTAGCCACACAGTTAATATGGTACTGCAGCAGTCACATCCTCATTGACCCATCTGCTTTGCACGCATTGAGCAATTCCCGTTTTCCATGCGTTTTGCGCGGTGATCAATTATAATAGTTTCTCTCTTCTGTATTATTTAGCCCGGGGTGCGTGTCGAATAAAATGTATTAAAAAATCTTAGTGGAGAGTAGTATTGTTGGGAGTAAGTTTCCTATTAGCATCAATGTTGATCAAGGCGAAAAATCGTTGAGTTTCATTGTTATGCGCGGAGAGTAATTAACCAATTTTGATCCAGATGCTAAAATAATTGGGATTACGCGATTTTCGCGTTGGTATTCCGCGGTTTGCGCGGTGAGTAAATAATTGTTGATTCCCGAGATCCATTGCATTACTGTAGGATCAAGGACTTATTATACGCTTCATTTTGATTGCTCCAATTCCATATAGCAACTCCACCACAAATCTCTAAAAACCCCCTTTCAAAATGGAATATATCTAAAAGATGCTATTTTTGAGGATGGGCAACTCCAACCCACCATCTTCAAATCCTATTTTTTCTTTGTTTAAGCTTTACTAATGAAAAATATTTATCTTTATAATGGGTTAATCTAATACATTGTTCCTGCATGAAAGAAAACTATAAATAATATTATTCTTCAATGTTAATTTTTTTTAATTTTTAAGTATTTAGTATTTCTTGTAATGTTGTAAATATTTTAAATTTGCTCGAAAAATATCCAATATTGGTCTCATGTAGTAGGTATAATTGAGATATTTCCATCAGTACTAAAATTATTAAATTTGGTCACGTTATTTGTAAAATACATTTGTAATAAATAGCCGTTACCAATCCATGACGTTAATAAACGCAACAAAGGGCTGATATCAATTAGCCGTCGTGCGCGTCGTGCGAGGTGGTTAAAAGTCATAGTGTTAATCAATATCCAACCGCTGTACACACACGGTCTCACATCTGAGGACTCCACATTACACACAAGGGCTTATAGTGGAACCAATTAACCCGCACGCACAACAGAAACAATTTGATTGTTTTTGTTGCGCTAGAAAATAAATAATTTTTCGAGTCTTTGACGGAGAGTAATTCAAGGCGCAAAACGGTTCAGTTTCCTTGTCGTGTGGGGAGAGTAAATTGCCTCTTTTTCAGCTGAGCCTAAAATACTTAGGATTACTCGTTTTTCTCGGTGGGATTACGCGTTGAGTAAATAAGATGTTCATTCCCGAGATCCCTAGCATTACTGTAGGATAAATGGATCGTGAATGCCGTGAATGCCCTGGAGAAACGTATGAAATCGGAGGACTACAGGCTGATGCAGTCGCCTCCCTAATATGCTTCTCTCCCTGGTCTGCGAAGAGAAGAATGGCCCCCCGGGCCTTTGCGCCCTGATTGGCTGCTCTGGGTCAATTAGGTTGGCGGTGCATGGGTACCGTCTCTCTGAGGCACAAGCACTCCCTCCTTTCTTTTCGATCTCTTGGCTCGCAGGCAAATTGGCCAAATCTGACTGTGGATAAAGCAGATCATAATTGTCTCATAATGCAGAAGCTGGAAGCCTGGAACCTGTGCGGAAACACAAAAGGCATGGTTGTCTCAGATTTCCAGAAAATCAAATGATGTGAAGAGTCACACATCCATTTCCTCGTCCGAACAGATGATGGTGATGATGCTCAAGTAAAGCGACAGAAATTACAAAACGAGCAGGGAAGTGACTGTAATGACACGCCAATGACGGCATGTCGCGCCTTTGAACTATTTGAATTGGAAAATGTTTTGAACTATTTGAGTCTTTGGATAATTATAGGAGGAAGCCATCTTATGAACACTTTTCCTTGTGTATGCGTGTGCGGAGGCCCATGTCCAGTAGTGCACATATCATATTTGTCTCTTATATTGGTCTCTTACAGGCGGTGAAGATCTTCTCTGGATTAAGCTTTTACTTCACCGATCAGTTCGAGCCTCCTTAAAGGGGCTTCCTCGAAAAGGTGGATCTAGCTGCCGGTCGAACCGTCCGGATGAATGTTGACCAGGTGATGGACGCATCAAATGCCAGTGTGTTCTCCGTAGGATCCGCCTTCATTGTCTACAACGAAGATCCTCCACCTACGTGCGCCTTAGCAGATCTTGAGGAGGTTGTAACGAAGAGATGCGACGAGGTTGGGGCCGCATGCAGGGTTTAGTATTCTCTTACTGGAACACATCGCCGCATGCAGTTCTGCATCTGAGCTTGTAAGTTGTTCAAAGACCAGCGGTGTTTAGTATTTTGATCTGTTGGTGTTGTTCGACGCCTCATGTGAATCGGAGTTTCTCTAGGTGTCTTTGAAACGGCTACATACCCGACTGCAGGTTACACCGACGCATGCTATGACTACACTCATATCCAGCCGATGATGGCAGAAAATCTGCAACGACGGTAATAAACGGAACGAAGATGGTCGCCCGGTGAACTCGCGGAAGTTGACGGGGAAGCACGCAGATCACACCGACAATCACATGTTTCAGTTTGTAAGAGCATAGGCTAATGAATCAGTTTGGATCTGTATCAGTATGTACATCAATATATTTGAATGGCTGGGTCATTTTCAAAATAACATCAACTAGAATATGTATGAGATTTAATCTACACTTTAGCTAAACGCGCACAACGGGCATAATTCTGCTGGTTGTGCGTGTTTAAGTATGATGAAATTTGGAATGTGATTGATTCAATGCGCTGGTGGGCGGTGGAATTAAAATTATTGCAATTCACAAATATGCTCAAAGCGCAAAACGGTCAAATTTATTCCCGTGGGGGCGTTGAGCAAATTTGTCATCGACGCAACTATAGAGCTTAACGCGCACAACGGTCATAATTCTGCATGTTGTGCGCTTTGCGCAATTATGTTAGCCATAACAAATTTGCTGAACGCGCACACCGGGTCAAAGTGAACATCTGGCGATACTTGTTGTGCGCTTTGAGCAAATTTTTAAACCATTAAAAATTTGCTCACCGCGCACAACAGCCAAAATATAAATTTTGCCAGCTCACTTGCCACTGGTCATACATTCTTGGGAAAATCATATGTCTGGTATCAATCAGCAGTAGATTCAGGAGCAGTATTTTCTTATTCACGAGCACCCTTCTGTAGCTTGACGGGGTCTTCGATGTAGCCCCACAGTTAATATGGTACTGCAGCAGTCACATCCTCAGTGACCCATCT
Source organism: Scilla litardierei (assembly GCA_030789695.1). Lineage (NCBI taxonomy): Eukaryota > Viridiplantae > Streptophyta > Magnoliopsida > Asparagales > Asparagaceae > Scilla > Scilla litardierei. Next base: position 570,671,887 of record CM061142.1, read on the forward strand.
GCGTTGTGCGCATTGAGCAATTCCCATTTTCCATGCGTTTTGCGCGAGGATCAATTATAATAGTTTCTCTCTTCTGTATTATTTAGCCCGGGGTGCTGGTCGAATAAAATGTATTAAAAAATCTTAGTGGAGAGTAGTATTGTCGGGAGTAATTTTCCTATTAGCATCAATGTTGATCAAGGCGAAAAATCGATGAGTTTCCTTGTTATGCGCGGAGAGTAATTAACCAATTTTGATCCAGATGCTAAAATAATTGGGATTACGCGATTTTCGCGTTGGTATTCCGCGGTTTGCGCGTTGAGTAAATAATTGTTGATTCCCGAGATCCATTGCATTACTGTAGGATCAAGGACTTATTATACGCTTCATTTTGATTGCTCCAATTCCCCTATAAAATTGGCGGACAAGGAGCACTCATCTTCTCACAACTTCATCTACTTTCTTCCATCATCTTCTTCTTTATTTGCCCCCACAACCTTCCTATTGAAACATTAAGTCCTTCAGCTGTTCGTGCATGCTTGATATAGATATCAGATATTGCTATCAAGCATGCACGATAGCATTCATTCAGCTGTTCGTCCATTTATAATCAGGCATTCCCGAAAAAGGGTTTCCATATGACCGTCCCCGAAACTGGGCACCCAGGTCAACCGCCCAAGAAGTACTGGTCAGGGGGACATAACCAGCACATTGTGTCAAGTATGATACATACTTGACAGCCGGTTACAACGAACTCACCCTCAGACGGATACCCTGCACAACAACGATGTTTTCAATCCTGTCATGCTTGCTGAATAGCTGCCCGAACCTGGAGGATCTAGTCATTGGAGTAAGTACAAATTTTCTAATTATTTCCTCTGAATAATTCAAAACTACGTATGTATGTATGATGGCATTAAGCATTCTGTTTTGTTACCAGGATGAAATGTTTGATTTTCCAGACCCGGAAGCTTCAGCGCTAGAATACTGGGATCAGCAGATGCCTTCGGATTGCATGACAAATACGCTGAGCACGGTAACTGTAAACGTGGTCGATGTACACCGCAAGGGCTCGCAGCCAATGAAGCATTCGAGAACCTCTGGATCGATGCTTACACGAATTTCGCCTTTTTCCGTATTCCGACGCGATTCTTCTTCATTTTATTCTTCAATTTGGATGCGAGACAAGCGATCGAAAACAACCGGGAGGAGTGCTTGTGCCTCAGAGCCAGAGGGACAGTAGCCATCCACCGCCAACCTATGTGACCAAGGGCTGCCATCCAGGCTTAATCATATGTATCAGTTTGTAAGAGCATAGGCTAATGAATCAGTTTGGGTCTGTATCAGTATGTACATCAATATAGTTGAATTCGATTGAATATGTCTTCAGATTGGTTGTGCGCGTTAAACCATTGTCTATAAAATACCTTAGATGCTCAAAGCGAACACATGTTAAAGCGCACAACGACTCAAAGCGTCTACACCTGTCGTTTCTTGTTGTTCGCTATGAGCAATTATTTAAACCATTAAAAATTTGCTCATCGCGCACAACGGCCATAAATTTGTTTGTTCCTAGCTTTGTGCAATTATGTTAGCGGCTATTAATTTTTCCAGCTCACCTCCCACCGGCCGGTCAAACATTCTTGAGAACTGCACATGTCTGGTATCAATCAGCTGTAGATTGACGTGCAGTCTTTTGTATATTCACGAGAACCCCTCCTGTAGCATGACGGGGTCTTCGATGGAGCCACACATTAACTCTACTTCGGTCGCATCCTCATAAACCAATACAAATCGCTGCCATGCGTTGTGCGTTGTGCGCCTTGAGCAATTCCATTTTTCCATGCGTTTTGCGCGGTGAGCAATTCTGATTGTTAGTTTGTTACTCGATCCTGTATTATTTAGCACGGTGTGCGCGTCGAATAAAATGTTTTTAAAAGGATTAGTGGAGATTAGTATTGTTGGGAGTAATTTTCCAATTGGCATCATTGTTGATCAAGGCGAAAAACCGTTTAGTTTCATTTTGATTGGTCCAATTCCCCTATAAATTGGCGGACAAGGAGCCCTCATCTTCTCACAACTTCCTCTAATTTCTTATATCATCTTCTTCTTTTTGCCCACACAACCTCCGTCTGGAAACAATAAGGTCTTCTTTTGTTCGAGCATGATGCATGAGGTAGAAATGGACGAGATGGAGATGGATATGGGGTGTAAAGATGAGATGGTTTTCTACTGTTCGGGCCTGATGCTTGAGATAAAAATGGACGATAGAATTCAACCAGTACTTTTTTCACGCATTCACGTGGAACGGCCATCTCCTCTTTTACACTATCTTCTCCTCCATCCCCTTCATATTTGTACTATAGATCCTCTATTTATAACGAACCATGTGTCGGTGTTCACCGCCTCTTGGCAATCGGAGTTCTTTTCGGTGTCTTTGAACCGTCGTCATACTTGACATCCGGGTACAAGGACGCCTGCAATGACGACACTCCTATAAGGGCTACGGTGGCAGATAGTTGGCAAACACGTCCATAAACTCAACGAAGATGGTCGCTTCGTTGCGTTAGTTAACGTCGTTGCATACTTACGGAAACCGTATGTAGGATAGGAGTGTCGTCATTGCAGGCGTCGTTGTAGGGTGAAGCACGCAGATCACGTCGACAATAGATCCGGTAAAAAGCACCTTCATTGCAAACATCTTACGAAGACAATCATATGTATCAGTTTGTAAAGAGCATGGGGTAATGAATATGTTTTGTTCTGTATCAGTATGTACATCCATATAGTTGAATGGCGGGGTCATTTTGAAAATGTCATCAATTGGAATATGTCTGAGATATAATCTAAAAATTTTCAATCAGTATACGAAGTTGATTGAATATGTAGCCGATTTAATCTAAAATGTCTTCAGATTGATTATGTATCAGAGATAATCTAAAAGTTTGCATGTAAACAAGTTAATTTTATCATAGACGGAATTTAACAACTTGCTTGAAGGGACATTTTCGCGTTCTTTACAATACGTCGATAAAGACGCCAGTGGTTGAATGCAGGCCGTTGGATGGCGGGCCGTTCCACTTTACTGTAAACTGCATCAGGATGTGCGACGGGAGGTCGAGGAGTGGAAGGCATGCCTTTGGATGGTGGTCGGGGGTTTCGTTCCAATTTACTATAACATGCACCAGGATGTGCGACGGGGCGTCAAGGAGTGGAAGGCATGCCGTTGGATGGCGGGCTGGGGTTTCGTTCCACTTCAGGATGTGCGATGGGAGGTCGATGAGTGGAAGGCAGACCGTTGGATGGCGGAGGGACCCGTTGTCTGGGAACGGTGGTGCCCAGTGGGGTGATTGGCATGGCGATGCCTTCACTGGTGATTTGGACCGACACCCCGCGGGCGGCGACGCCTCCACCAGAGGTGGAGGTTGTCACGGAGTAGGCGCTGGAGGGGAGGAGCGGTCCGCCCTAAGTCCCCTGGCATTAGTTCTCCAAGGGAATTCGGGGAGTGGAAGGCTGGCCGCTCCATGTGTAAGACGAATAACTCGTCGGCGATCCGCCTGAGAAAGGAAGAATTCGTCGGGAAGGAGAGGTCTGGTATCAACGGAGGGCCTATCCAACGATCGGGCCAACGGGAGGTTTCGGCGACGCCGCCCCCGGAGGTGGAGGTCGTCACGGAGTAGGCGTTGGAGGGGAGGAGCGGTCCGCCCTAAGTCCCCTGGTGTAAGTTCTACAAGGGAAGTCGGGGAGTGGAAGACGGGCCGCTCCATGTGTAAGAGTAATAACTCGTTGGCGATCCGCCTATAAGAGGAAGAATTCGTCGGGAAGGAGAGGTCCGGTATCAAAGGAGGGCCTATCCAACGATCGGGCCAACGGGAGGTTTCTTTTGAGAGGGGAGGAGTGTCTAGAGGCAAATCGTCCCAACACCCTGGGATTGTGAGGAGAGATCGAATACGGGGGCTTTTCTTTCTTTGCTTTGATCAATTATGTCTCAGCGTTGAGCAATTAAGTAAGCGGCTACAAAACCACTCATACCTCAGAATTACTCACCGCACTCAACCACTCAATCTCAGAATAAGCTCACCGCACAAAACCCACTCAAAACTCAGAATTGATCAGCGCACAAATCCACTCAAAACTCAAAATTGCTTATCGCACAGAACCACTCAAACTCAGAAGTGCTCACCGCACACAACCTCTCAAAAATCAGAATTGCTCAGCGCAGAAAACCACTCAAACCTCAGAATTGCTCACCACACACAACCAATTTTGTCGCAGTGAGGGTGAACTGCCACAAAGTTCTCCACTGGGTCACAATTGCTCTTGCTTTTGAGGACATTTGTGTCATTTTTCGGGTCAAAGGTCTCCCTGAGAGCTTTCAAATCGCTCCAGCTACATCAATTCTCTCCCATCGCAATTAACGTCTCTTCATCTCTCTGACATCAATCCGCTGTAGATGAGCAGTCTTTTGTATATTCACGAGAACCCCTCTGTAGCATGACGGGGTCTTCGATGTAGCCACACATTAACTCTACTTCTTCTCATCAATACAATTCGCTGTCATGCGTTCTGCGTTTTGCGCATTGAGCAATTCTCGTTTTCTAAACGTTCTACGCGGTGAGCAATAATGATAGTTACTCGCCTCTGTATTATTTAGCCCGGTGTGCACGGCGAATATAATGTATTAAAAAATCTTAGTGGAGAGTAGTATTGTTGAGTGTAATTTTCCTATTATGTGATCAAGGCGAAAAACCGTAGGGTTTCATGGTTTTGCGTGGAGAGTAATTAACCTATTTTTTTCCACATTCTAAAATAATTTAGGGAGCCCCTTTGGAGATGCTCTAAATGTTGATTCCCGAGATCCATTGCATTACTGTAGGATCATGGACTTTTTATACGCTTCATTATGATTGGTCCAATTTCCCCTATAAATGGCGGACAACGAGCACTCATCTTCTCTAAACTTCGTCTACTTTCTTCTATCACCATCTTCTTTATTTGCCCACACAACCTCCGTATGGAAACAATAAGTCCTTCAGCTGTTCGTGCATGCTTGATATAGATATGGACGATAGCATTCATCCAGTATTCTTTTCACGTAAAGGTAAATGGTTCATGTTGGAAACTTATGCAACGAAGGGCTATCGTCCATTTATAATCAAGCATCCCCGAAAATGCTGGGGGGTGTTGCAACTGCGTTGAGAAAATTTTCCCAAACAACACTATGAAAAATGTGTACGATGATCATACCATATTCTTTTGGGGTGATATTGGTTATGCTGTCTCTCATGTTTCATGAAAGCTGCTGGGGGTTGTACCATGATAGATTGTTATTCCCTCCTATTATGAATTGTGGCTATGTATTTGTTTTGCGTGTCTTGCTATACAATCCATATCCATCTCCATCTCCTCTTTATATACTCCATCTCCTCCATCAAACCCTTCATCGTTTCACTATACATCATCTTTCACGCACAGACACTCCATCCTATCCTTTCCGATCTCTTACACTCCCAAACACAACTTCTTATGCAACCCTGTGTTGTTTTACATCTTCTCCGGTAACGGAGTTCCAATCGGTGTCTTTTGTCCTGACTTCATGTTACAATTCACTATACATCATCTGCCGACTTTCCAATTCACGGCGTCTCCTACAAAGGACAAAGTTCCACGTCATTGCAAACATCTGGTATGACAATCATCTTGAGCAGATCAGGGCAGAAATTCGGCAAGTGCAACGTAGATGTGGAGCGCATTGCCCGTGTCTTACATCGCCACATGGGAATCGGGGTTCCAGGTGTGGTGTTTGACACGGCTACATACTTGACTGCAGGTTACAACGACGCGACTCTCATATCCAACTATCCAAGGACGTTAATAAACGCAACGAAGATGTGCGCCCGATGAACTCGCGGAAGTTGAAGGGGGAAACACGCAGATCACGCGCCACTTCATTGCAAACATCTGTGAAGACACTCAAATGTATCAGTTTGTAAGAGTAAAGGGATATGTATCTGTTTGGATCTGTATCTGTACGTACTTCAGTATGTTAGAATGGGTTGGCCATTTTGGAATGGTCACCGTTTGAATATGTATCAGCGTTAATCTAAAGGTTTGCATGCAGTTGCTGAATCAGATTGACTAGGTAAAGTTTCTAAGCGAAGTTTGACTGTTGGCATATTGCGGAATCACAATTTTAGTATGATGAAAATAGGAGTGTGAATGATTGACCGTGGGAACAAAAATTACAGCATCCAACAAATATGCTCAAAGCGCACAACGGGCAAAATTAGTCCGTGCGGGGCGCGTTGAGCAAATGGGCTATCGTCACAACTTTGCTCAACGCGCACACCGGGCATAAGGCTACTAGGTGTGCGCGTGTTTAACAATTGTTGATAAACTACCTTCTATATGCTCAAAAAGCGAACCACCGGCTTTCCTTTTTTCCCGTTGTGCGCGTTGTTTTGCCCGTTGTGCGCGTAATTTTTGCCCGTTGTGCGCGTTGTTTTCCCGTTGTGCTCGTAATTTTGCCCGAGCCTAAGGGCATTATTTTGCCCGTTGTGCGCGTTGGGCTATTTTTTTAGTGGCTACAGTTTATCCCAACGCGCAAAACTTAGGCAGGCATTAATCATTATAGAGCAGAACATCCGGCTGGTAGCAATCCGCTGTATATTAACGATCCCTGCTCTGTATGTTCACCAACACTGATCTGCAGACTCGAGGAGTCTCTTAGACTATTAGTAAGACCAAAGGTTCCAATATATCGCCGTTGTGCGCTGTGAGCATTTCTGTTAACCATTAAAAATTTGCCCGGTGCGAGCAGCAATAAATGTGGATATATCAGCAAATTTTATTGAGTGGATGAGGAGGAGTTTTTTTTCGCACTAACAAAATTGCTCACCGCGCACAACCGGCCAAAATTATTTGTTCTGATCGTGGTGAATGATGAGCAATTGTAGTAACCACTAACAAATTGGCTAATAAAGGCGCTCAACGGGCAAAACTTATCAATGGGAGTTTGTGGTAAGCAATTTTGTCAGACAATAACATATATGATACAATAACCCTACTCTCACTTGGAGTATTGGACACACTAACAATGACACATTCTCATCGCATAACAATTTGGAACACAGGTTGATGTTATTAAAAATACCCAGAGCGCAAAACCGGCACTAATATTGCCAGATCTGCGCGTTGAGCAATTTGGTAGGTAAAGACATAATTACTCAAAGCGCAAAACGGGCAATATTACTGCAGTGTTGCGCTCGGTGTAATTGGTATGATACACAACATCAATCCATACCGATGATGACATTTGCACATTTCGGAAGCCATGATAAAATTTCATCCGCCAAAGTGGTCCATTTTTATACCAAAAAAAACTTATTACATTGATAAACGTTTTATCTTACAGATACTAAAAAGCATCAGCGGTAGCAATATTCGTACCTTTTACCCTATCAACGAATGACTGCATCCTCTGCTCGTAACCAGCCGGCCATCCATCGGCCACAGGGTCATGCGATCTTGTCCACACAACTGAAGTCGGAGGGACGTCACCTGTTGGGTGAAGTTGAAGGATAAAAAAGTGATTTTTGCTCACATAACCCAACGTTATGTGGAGTCTGGAGGCTCGGTTTACTGGAGGACTTCTCAATGGAAAAAATGTCACACACATATCATTTGAAATCAAATGTACTACACAGTTGTAGCATGAGGCAATGACATGTCCCATGTCTGGCATCTGCATCCAATTTTCCCGTCCTGCAACTTTATCAGTAATAAAATAGTTCACTGCCTTCAAATTATTATTATATGAAACCTCACTCAGAACACGCTTGTACAAGCCGCTGTATGTCCGCATCTCACGGAGAAAATCAGCTCTGACAGTCCGCTAATCGGAATCTTTCAAGCCCAACTGAACTGCCACAGCCCTGTACCCACAGTTGCCATCTGCATCCACGTTTACGCCGCCCGCCATGAGGGGTTGTAGGGTTTGATGAAAATCCAAATAATATGGTATGAGGAAGTTGGCAGCCAAATCATCAACATAATCATCAGGGGGAAACAAAGGTTTCGGCTTCTTTATTTGAAGTTTCGGACGCCTACTACTTTCCTTCGAAGGCCGCCTCTTCCATTTAGGCTTCTCCTTCGCCGCCGCCGTATGCTCCGCAATTGAATGCAACCGTGGAGCCTTAACAGGCTTCCTCCTAACTGTAGGCTTCTCCGTCACATCCGAAAAATGATCAGAAATCTCATCAACCAGGGGAGAAAGTTGTTTAAGCATGCCATCCATCTCCTCGTGCTCATCAAAATACGAGGCCACAGCCGTCTCCTCCTCCCGCCCAGCAGTCTGAGCATCCACATTATGATCCCCCGTCTCCACCGTCGCCCCCAACTCCAACGTAAGCTCAGCTTGCATCAACCCAGCATCCTCTATCTTCTCATCCTCCACATCCTCCACATTCGCCTCATCCTCCTGCGGCTCCTCATTCTCCCCAGCTGCATTCTCCCCCTCATCCATCTCAGCAGTCTGGTCAGCCACATTACGTTCCACCGTCGCCGCCGTATCCACCAACTTCCCAGTATGCTCCTCAGCAATCAAATCAGTAGCCACTTCCTTATCATCATCCTCCTCGTTCGCCTTCTCCTCATACACCTTCGGCTCCACAGTCTCAGCCGCTGCATTATCCTCCACCAGTACCTCCTCAGCATTCTGCACCTCCACGTTAAGGGCAACCGTCTCCTCCGTCTCCACCATCTCCCCAATAACATAATCATCTACAGTCAACTCAGCAGCCACTGCATTCTCAGCCTCATCATCCCCATAAACATCATGCACCCTCGACTCCACATTCTCATCCGCTGCATTAACCTCATCCTCCTCCGCAGCATTATGCTCCTGCCCACTAAGAGCCAACTTCTCAGCAGCCTGCTCCATCGCATTACGATCCACCACATCATCCTGCCAATAAGCAGCCAATGCAGTCGCCTCCTCAGCCTCATCCACCTTCTCCTCATCTCCCTTCTGCTCCTCCTCAACATTATCCACATGCACCACAAGCTCATCACCCACAATTCTACACAGTGATGCTAACTCCTTCAACTTGTTTACCATACCCACACTCTGCCCCCTTAGTAATCAGGAACATGCATTATAAATTGATTTGATTGGTGTTTCATTGAAGGATTTAGTTTCCTTCAGGCCTTTCAAAATTGCTGACGGCGGCACCTTTCTATTTGCCAAGTCTCGCAATGCTTCCACCTCTTTTCCCTGTAACACCCCGTCGTCGGAATGGCCCGTGACATAATTAGCAGCTTGATGGTTGTGCCTGCCATCAACGACCGTTAAAATCCACTCACCGCCATCGCCCACCTCATTACCACGCAATTTGAACGGGCATCCACACTTGTTGGTTCTAACTGGCCGGTTGCTCTTTCGTACTGGTCGGTGTCCCCTGTAGTTCCCGCTTCTTGCACATGCATAGTAGGCAGCGGGAGTCCTATTGGACGATTTATTCATACTCGACGCACTGGTAACAATCACATGCCCCTGTTGTCGTCCG
>CM061142.1:570681931-570734961 GCA_030789695.1 Scilla litardierei
TCGTGCGCGCGGATGGAAATTGCTGTTCAGATTGCGTTTTCCCCCTCGCGCACGATGGGGGTAATTTGGCCCGTCGTGCGTACGGCTGTAAATTACTCCACACCTGTGCGTTTGCCCGCTCACGACGCGCACGACGGGGGTAATTTTGCCCGTCGTGCGCGTGGATGGAAATTGCTCGACACCTGTGCGTTTTAACCGCCGCGGACGACGCGCACGACGGGGGTTATTTTGCCCGTCGTGCGCGCGGATGGAAATTGCTTCACACAGTCGACGTTTTAACCCACGCGCACGACGGGGTTAATTTTGCCCGTCGTGCGCTCGGATGGAAATTGCTCCACACTAGGCGTTTTAACCCACGCGCACGACGGGGTAAGTTTGCCCGTCATGCGCGCGGATGGAAATTTCTTTACAGATTGCGTTTTCCCCCTCGCGCACGACGGTGGTAATTTGGCCCGTCGTGCGCACGGCTGTTAATTGTTCCACACTTGTGCGTTTGCCCGCACACGACGCGCACGACGGGGGTAATTTTTCCCGTCGTGCGCGCGGATGGAAATTTCTTGACACTTGTGCGTTTTAACCACCGCGGACGACGCGCACCGGCGGGGGTTATTTTGCCCGTCGTGCGCGCGGATGGAAATTGCTGCACACTTGTGCGTTTTAACCCCCGCGGACGACGGGGTTAATTTTTTCCGTCGTGCGCGAGGATGGAAATTGCTCCACACTAGGCGTTTTAAACCACGCGCACGACGGGGTAAGTTTGCCCGTCGTGCGCGCGGATGGAAATTGCTCCACACCTGTGCGTTTGCCCGCACACGACGCGCACGACGAGGGTAATTTTGCCTGTCGTGCGCGTGGATGGAAATTGCTCGACACCTGTGCGTTTTAACCCCCGCGGACGACGCGCACGACGGGGGTTATTTTTCCCGTCGTGCGCGCGGATGGAAATTGCTTCACATAGTCGGCGTTTTAACCCACGCGCACGACGGGGTTAATTTTGCCCGTCGTGCGCTCGGATGGAAATTGCTCCACACTAGGCGTTTTAACCCACGCGCACGACGTGGTAAGTTTGCCCGTCGTGCGTGCGGATGGAAATTGCTCTACAGATTGCGTTTTCCCCCTCGCGCGCGACGGGGGTAATTTGGCCCGTCGTGCGCACGGCTGTTAATTGTTCCACACTTGTGCGTTTGCCCGCACACGACGTGCACGACGGGGGTAATTTTGCCCGTCGTGCGCGTGATGGAAATTTCTCGACACTTGTGCGTTTTAACCACCGCGGACGACGCGCACGACGGGGGTTATTTTGCCCGTCGTGCGCGCGGATGGAAATTGCTGCACACTAGTGCGTTTTAACCCCCGCGGACGACGGGGTTAATTTTTTCCGTCGTACGCTCGGATGGAAATTGCTCCACACTAGGCGTTTTAACCCACGCGCACGACGGGGTAAGTTTGCCCGTCGTGCGCGCGGATGGAAATTGCTTTACAGATTGCGTTTTCCCCCTCGCGCACGACGGGGGTAATTTGGCCCGTCGTGCGCACGGCTGTAAATTGCTCAACACCTGTGTGTTTGCCCGCTCACGACGCGCACGACGGGGGTAATTTTTCCCGTCGTGCACGTGGATGGAAATTGATCGACACCTGTGCGTTTTAACCCCCGCGGACGACGCGCACGACTGGGGTTATTTTGCCCGTCGTGCGCGCGGATGGAAATTGTTCACACAGTCGGCGTTTTAACCCACGCGCACGACGGGGTTAATTTTGCCCGTCGTGCGCTCGGATGGAAATTACTCCACACTAGGCGTATTAACCCACGCGCACGACGGGGTAAGTTCGCCCGTCGTGCGCGCGGATGGAAATTTCTTTACAGATTGCGTTTTCCCCCTCGCGCACGACGGGGGTAATTTAGCCCGTCGTGCGCACAGCTGTTAATTGTTCCACACTTGTGAGTTTGCCCGCACACGACGCGCACGACGGGGGTAATTTTGCCCGTCGTGCGCGCGGATGGAAATTTCTCGACACTTGTGCGTTTTAACCACCGCGGACGACGCGCACGACGGGGGTTATTTTGCCCGTCGTGCGCGCGGATGGAAATTGCTGCACACTTGTGCGTTTTAACCCCCGCGGACGACTGGGTTAATTTTTTCCGTCGTGCGCTCGGATGAAAATTTCTCTACACTAGGCGTTTTAACCCACGCGCACGACAGGGTAAGTTTGCCCGTCGTGCGCGCGGATGGAAATTGCTTTACAGATTGCATTTTCCCCCTCGCGCACGACGGGGGTAATTTGGCCCGTCGTGCGCACGGCTGTAAATTGCTCCACACCTGTGCGTTTGCCCGCACACGACGCGCACGACGGGGGTAATTTTGCCCGTCGTGCGCGTGGATGGAAATTGCTCGACACCTGTGCGTTTTAACCCCCGCAGACGACGCGCACGACGGGGGTTATTTTGCCCGTCGTGCGCGCGGATGGAAATTGCTTCACACAGTCGGCGTTTTAACCCACGCGCACGACGGGGTTAATTTTTCCCGTCGTGCGCTCGGATGGAAATTTCTCCACACTAGGCGTTTTAACCCACGCGCACGACGGGGTAAGTTTGCCCGTCGTGCGTGCGGATGGAAATTGCTTTACAGATTGCGTTTTCCCCCTCGCGCACGACGGGGGTAATTTGGCCCGTCGTGCGCACGGCTGTAAATTATTCCACACCTGTGTGTTTTCCCTCACACGACGCGCACGGCGGGGGTAATTTTGCCCGTCGTGTGCGTGGATGGAAATTGCTCGACACCTGTGCGGTTTAACCCCCGCGGACGACGCGCACGACGGGGGTTATTTTGCCCGTCGTGCGCACGGATGGAAATTGCTTCACACAGTAGGTGTTTTAACCCACGCGCACGACGGGGTTAATTTTGCCCGCCGTGCGCTCGGATGGAAATTGCTGCACACTAGGCGTTTTAACCCACGCACACGACGGGGGTAATGTTGCCCGTCGTGCGCGCGGATGTGAATTTCTTCACACTAGGCGTTTTAACCCCCGCGAACGACGGGGTTTATTTTGCACATCGTGCGTACGGATGGAAATTTCTTTACACGTTGCGTTTTCCCCCTCGCGCATGACGGGGGTAATTTTGCCCGTCGTGCGCTCGGTTGGTAACTTCTCAACACTTGTGCGTTTTAATCCCATGCCGCGCACGACACATAGGCTGTAGCGCGTTGTTCGCGGGGAGTAATATACTCCGTTCTGGGTCGACGCGCACAACGGTGCCGTATAGTGTAAACTATTTCTTTGAAAAGGATATAAAGGGCGGGATGGTAATTGCACCAATAGTTCTAAAAAGTTGCTTTCATAGGGGCTATAAGGGCGGGATGGTAATTTCCCCAAAAGTTCCGGGCGCGTAAGGGCCCGTTGGTAATTGCACCAAAAGTTCCTCATGTTCCGCTTTTAACAACAGCCGTGGGATCGGATCGGACGGTCAGGAGGGGTCGAGCGCAGGAATCCCATCTGAGCACGAGCTCAGGCGCATTTTACCCCATATATATATATATATATATATATATATATATATATATATATATATATATATATATATATATATATATATATATATGCATATGCATACCTTATTTTTATATATATATATACCCTATATATATATATATGCATACCTTATTTTTTTTTAAACTAGACATTATGCTCATAATTTATTTTTCAGCATATTATTTATTTGTGATCCCTATTTTAAGATCATATTAATATGCTTCATATCACATACTATCTGGCATAAATTCTAGGATAATTTTATGTTTACTTTCGTAAGCATTTGCTTAATAATTATGAGGATCCTACCACCGCTCTGCCGTTAGTTACCTAAAATAACGGTGTATGACTCGTCCCACTATCCAAACTAATTATTAAGCATAAAATAGTTAAATTTATATATCATGTGAATCTGTGATGTCTGTGATATGAGATCAAATGTGATAAACATGTTTCTGAGCACAAATTTACATGAATGGCTATATTGTGGTTTTTGATCGGCCTTTTTAAGTCCCACATTTATTTTTCCCGTCCTTTTCTTTTCTTTTTAAGAGAAAATATAGTGAATAATATTATGTATTGTCCAAGACTGATGGCCATTTCCATGGAGGCGAAGGCCACCCTTGGTGAAGAAAAGCTTTATGTGACCCATGTGATTTCCAAAGTTGTATTTTCTTTTTCTTTTATATAAAAGGGATAATATATTTTGGACTTTGGACATTATTCTTTTGTTGTGACTAGCCGATCCACACAATTAGCTTATTCACTTTAAATTGCCTCTATTAGATATAATTTTCAGTATTATTAATTCTTGCAAAATTTTGCTTTTCGAGATAAATGGCAAAAAATCACAAGTGTTGATTTCGAAATTCTAAAAGCATCAGGGAGAAACTACCTCAGCTAGTAATTAGATGTCAAATTCCATTTGCGCACCTAATTATAAGTGCCACAATAACAAAATAAAATAAGCATAATATTCAAAAGTTAAAGAAATTCTTTTCTGAATGATATAATCATCGTCTGTAAACTTATAACCTTGTGTGCATGTTCTAACACCTTAAACCTATAATTCTTTTCTGAATGATATAATCATCGTCTGTAAACTGGGCCGTAAGACACAGGTATGATGAACCCCATTTTGTAGTCCATATGTCAGAAGTTAAAGAAATTCTAGATTCTAAATTAAGAAAAATCTGATACAATTTTGCATGTCCTTCATGAAACATACTCATACAATCTTTTCTAAGGGTGTGCCTAGATAATTTTCTAAATGCAAGGTTAAATGCATTTTACTGTAATCGCTCAAAGTCTGGGCTTTCAGCATAATTTAGAGGTTGCTCTCTGCATAACACAAATCTCGCCATCTCTTTTCTCATATTTTCAACAGAATATGAGAAAGGAGTAAGAGAGGAAGATGATGAAGATAAATTTAATGTTTGTTGTCTAGCATCTTTTTTAACATGCGATTTCATGTGTCTTAGCAGATGCGAAGTGCCGGCAGTATGTGCGGCAGCAAAACTAGTTCTACATATCTTACAGAATGCACGAATTTGGTCGATGCCATTACTGTCTTTTACCATTTCACGTGTAAAGTGCTCCCAAACACCGGACTTTGGTCCTTTCTTTTGGGTTTGTGTAGAAGGTGCAGCATGTGAAGCAGGGGTAGATGTTTGTGCCGGTGAACTTGTGTACGTGTGAGCAGCATGCGAGAAAGGTGAATGTGCAGGATTAAAACTAGCCCCAAAGTTATCTGGTTCTTGTGTTTCAATATTTGCTATATCAGGATTAAAACCAGTCCCTACGTTACCACGTAGTAAATCAGCATAATATTCAAAATCGGCAGTATTAGTATCATCATCTATATTAAAATTCATATTTATCTTCCTAGGCGGCGGTCTTGACATTGTGCTAATCTAAACTTTATACTATAGAAACCTGTTTGAGCCTTTGAAGATGACCCGAGTTGTAGAGACCGGACGCAGCGAATTTGAGTAGCGAATTGGAGTAGCGAGACGGTTGACGATAGTCGCGAGATTGACGACTGTAGAGACGGTAGTAGCGAGAGTTGTAGAACACCGGGTAGAGCCGTAGAGAGGTATTTAGAGAATTAGAGTTTAGAGATTTTGTGAGGGAAGAGATGAATTTAGAGATTTTGTGAGAGAAGAAGAGATGGGGAGGAGGGTATTTATAGAAGAAATTTGGGTTTAAAAAATAAAATAAAAAAAATGGGTCGTTGCCAAACGGGCAGATTTTTGCCCGTTTGGCAACGGCTCCAAAAGAGCCGTTGCCGGCCCGGGCCCGGGCCGGAGGGGGGGCCCAGCCCGGCCCTGGGGCCGGGCCCGGGCCGCAGCCCGGCCCGGGTTTAGGAACCCGGGCCCGGGCCGGGCCGCCGGGCCTGGCGGGCCCCGGGCCACATTTACACCCTGAATTTGAGATGTGGACTACCCTTGAGGAAAGATATAAACATCAAAATGATGGTATACTCCCAAGTGCCCATTATGAGTGGGAGAAGCTGAGACTACATGACTTTAAGCCCATAGCTGAGTACAACTCAGCTCTGTTCAGCATCACCTCACGCATAAAGGTGTGTGGTGAAGAAGTCTGAGACGAACGCATGCTAAAATAGACTTACACGTCTTTTCATGAAAAAGATGAAATATTAATGCAACAATACCGTGAACGAATGTTCACTAAGTATTCTGAGTTGTTGGCATGATTATTAATGGTTGAGCAGAATAGAGAGCTTCTCATTGCCACTCATAACATGCACTCTCCTGGCATAGCCACTTTCCTAGAAGCTCACAATACATCTTCCAAACAAAAGAAAAGGAAAGGAAAATTTCAAAATGGGGACCAAATAAAAAAGCAAGGTAGAGGACATAGCCACCAGAACAACAAAAATACAGGGAAGAGAAAGTTTACATGTCGGAGAAATGAAATTAATAATAATAATAATCAAGCACCCCAGCAAAGAAGGATTGGGAAGACCAGTGCCATCGTTGTGGCATGACAAGACACTGTTCAAGAGTGTTCAGAACTCCGCGGCACCAACAAGATTTGTACCAAGAGAGCTTGAAGAAAAAAGCCGAGTCAAATCTGGTGGCTAACTACTCCCAAGCTCCCGTGCAGTTTACTGCTGTAGATTTCGAGAATGATAACTTATTCAATTAAATGCCTTTATCATATTTAAATAAACATTTTCATGGAGAGCATTTTTCCATAACTATGTATGGTTTTATTTCCTTTGAATGAATTAATTATGCTTTTATGCTGGATGAATTTCTCTCATAACTAGCTACTAAATTGTCATGAGTATTTTTAGATTGCAATACCTATACTTCTGTGCACTGAAATAAATAGTATAAATTTTTTTTCTTACATGCTATATTTTGATATAAAATGGTTATGTTTTGCATTAAAATATTTTTTGCAATGATTATACTTGCTACAAGTTTGACTCATTGAATTTGTTAAATAAATTGTGGATAATTAAACCATCCACATGAACACTCATGACACATGCTATCAAAAGCATCTCACCCTAGTGATAGTCCCGAATTACTATCTTAGGACGTCTGACTTCAGGATCAAGCATTACATGTATGTAAACTCCTAAACAAAATATGAGGATGCACAGTACTCTCAGAAAATATGGAAAAAGAAAACTTTCAAGGATATTCGTCAATACGAAATCAATAGTGAAACTGACAAAATAAATAAATACCGAATATTCATATATAACGACTCAAGAAAATTGATGGCCTGAAGACCATACTTTAGCGTTTGAATGTACCTTCAAAAGGTCCATAGAGTACGAAATTCGAAGAATGGAGCAAAATTAATGAAGCACACAAATGTGCCCGAGCTCGTATAAGTTTATATTTTGATACGAGTGGTTTAGCTACTCAGGATCGGTTATGATGTACTCCATCATACTCCAATCCTATGAAAATAATCTTAAGAACACGAAGATTGTTAAGAAGGATGAATCTCCATTATTATGGAGTGAAAGCCAATCTCCATTAAGAATAAATAATAAACCGTTTTCCTTGACAATACTTGAGAGATATTTATGGATTTATCCACTCTCTGAAGGGCTGATAAATTACCTTACCGTGCTTATCATCCTCTAAATGGTCATAAATAGGCCTATTATCCAACCACAGTCCAGCTTTTCAAAAGCTATTATGACAAATCATAAAAATTACGGGCACATTGGATAATACTGTGATATAAATAATAATTTAAAACGGGAATAAACGTTAAACACCCTGAAGTATGTGTTCACACCCAAAATGGGCTGGATGAGTCGATTATTAAAACGACTCCAACGGATTACACATCCATTGATTCCAGTTGTTGGTGACTACATGGGGACATGCAATCGTGCATACTGCCTCATAAATTAGACTCGGACCCTCTGGGAATTAGAGTCACTCTCCGATGCAACTTGCATACAGAAAACGACCAAATATATCTAAATTGAGAATTTTTGGTTACGCAGTTTATGATCGGCCCTCGGATACACACCCGGGAGACAGTCGTAGTCTTACCGCAAGCGCACGGTGTGGTGGCGAGCGGGTATTAAACACGAGGAGGACTAATGATGGTACTCTATCTTTATCACTAAGCTATTGGTGGAAGGATGGTTTGTAAAGTGTTGTTGTCACAGTCGTTCAATCAACAATTCAAGTTCAATATAATAAAGGCATATAGGACTAGGAAATCCCCACTACGGATCGTCATTTATCTCTGTGAATAGTGAATCTCAACGTTGCAAGACATGAATTCGGGTGAACTAGTCGTAACTGAATAGAGAACCAAGCTCACGCTCTCGCGCTATTGCCAGTCTATAGCGACCTAGATTAGGACCCACTCTCGTGCAAACCCTAACCTAAGCCACTAGCTTTAGGATCGACATCATCGTTCAATCGCTCATCGAGCCCACTCTCGTGCAAACTCGAGTTACAATCTAGGTTGTGATAGTTTGTATTCGTCCAATCTCTTGCAAACGAATATTGGTATAGATTTATAATAAAAACCCTAGCTTTGGTCCAATCTCTTGCAAACCAAGTCTAGTAAATATCGATTATAAATCTAAATCGAATATTTAGGCCTTCACATCGATCGAAATCCAATCTCTTGCAAACTCCAAATCGATAGAAATTTCTAGCTATCCATGATAAATCAATCACAATCTATCAATTCTAGCAACAATAAATGCGTTCATCACAATTCTAAAATTAGATCCATAGGGTTCATCCCCATGCCCTAGAACAGCGGATCTACTCACAATCCATCAAAGTAATAACAAAATCAATGAACAAAAACATATAGCAATTCATAGTTGGAAGAAAGCCATTCATAAAAGTGCAAAATTTCAATTAAAAGAACAAACCAGATCTGAGTTCTTCAATATCCCAAGCTGAAATTACAATTAGAAAATTCTAAAATCTCTTTTCTGGTCTTACCCCTAAACTAGGATAAAAACTAGGCATAAATACAAACCAAAACGGTCAAAAAATCCTGACAGATTTGCCTCTGGCACAGCCCAGAACCCTAGCTCGCGACACAGGCAGACTGCGCTACTCGGTCGAGTGAAAATATCACTCGGCCGAGTGACAGACCCAAATAAAACAAAGAAGTCGAGGGTCCGGTCTTCTTGGCACTCTACGTTACTCAGCCGAGTGAAGTTTGTCACTCGGTCGAGTGGACTTCCTCACTCGGCTGAGTGAGTATTCTGATGTGCTCCCCAGAAATCCAGAGAGTCTAGCGTGTTTTCCTTCAGAAATCTCTGAATCACTCGAGCGAGTGGAATTATCCACTCGACCGAGTGGGATCATTCACTCGGTCAAGTGGGCTATGACTCCAGGCACTTTCGTATCAGTTGTACTCGGCCGAGTACATTCCTTCACTCGGCCGAGTGGACTGCGTACTCGGCCGAGTGGTCTGTTTCTGGAGTCATCTCTTCTTCTCCTTGCTTCCTCGTCGATTCTATCAAACTTCTTCTTCTTTCGATCATCCTCTAACGCTGCTAGCTCTTCGATAGGGCCATGGGCGATGCTCCGGTATGCGTGCAAGTCTCTTGATCTCATTTATGCTCCAAATCGCTCCATATTTCCTGAAATCCGACAAAAACAAGAAATAGTGAAAAGCAACACGATATCGTCAAATAATCGTGAAAAACATGATATGGACGATCAAAATGATATGCAAACTTCCATAAAAAAGGTATAAAATATGGACCGATCAAAATCCCTTAAGCTTGCCTCTTACTCGTCCTCGCGGAAGATGAGTAAAACGGCGAACCCGGTGGATAAAAACAAGGAAGAAATGAAAAAGGAAAGATAGAAAATAGAGCGAAGAGGGAAGTGCTAGATCATCCTCTCAGGACATGGAGTTGCTTACTCAAATTGCGCACGATGAATAAAACATGTCAAAGATTTTTAACTCAATATCGCATCATATATAAGTGCATTCGACATAGAAACCGAGAACGTCAAAACGATATGAAGTATGAATTTAATCTAGAATTAGCATCGTCTAAGGCATTCAAAGTGATATATGTAATCATAGATTGCACACTTTTCAATTGATCGCTTTCTACTTGGATTTTAAGAGGTATCACACATTATAAAAGCGATAAGAATAGAAAGAGATGGTATTCATGAAGTGCATGCCAAACATTCAATTCATAGACTTTGTTATACTCTAGTAATCTCCCTAAGTATCAAAAATTACCTAGCTTAGGTCATCATGCACATATAAGTGGTCACTCTCTCACACATCATCGGATCCCCTCCCCCCAAGCTTATCTATAAGCGAGGTGGCATCAAATAGAACAATACGGCTTTTTCCATTTTTTTGGAGCTCGATAAGAATAGAGGTGAAATAAGAAAAAGGAAAGAAGGAAGGAAGGATTGCGTATACACCAATGAACTTCTCCTTTTTTTCTTTTTTTTCTTTTCTCTTTTTTTTCTTTTTCTTTTGTTTTTGTTTTTGTTTTTTTTCATAAAGGAATATACACAATAATAGTCCCAAATCAGAGATGGAAGGGTTTGCATGTATTTCACTTTTGATTTTGGGGTAATTGGACTTTTTAGCATGGGAAGATGCCAATATAAGATTCTCTAAGGGGAGATCCACCAATGATTTTAAGTATAGAAATGATGTTCAAGATATGTAGAGAAAGAAAAATATGCAACGCTCAGTTTACTCTTTTGTATGTGCATGACAACTTTCAGCAGGGTAATATAATCTACTCAGTTTGATTTAGAAATTAAACTAATCCAGTCATATCAAAAAGGCATACATTCAATCAACCGGGAAGTTGAGCGTACAATTTCATACAAATAGAAGGGATAGCAGATAACAAAGTAGTACTCCAAGTTTAGGCAATCAATGCGTGAAGCTTGGTGTGTTTTCTATGAAAAGTATATGATATAAATTTTCAGACTCAGCTAATGCTAGAATTACATTCATAATCATATAATAAAGATGAAGGTTACTATTCTCAAATGCATGGCGATGTATAGCATATGATATCTGAAATAAAAACGATGGTATGGCAAGAGAATACACATATAAGGGCAAGCTAACTCCAAGTCATCCTCATCATAGAGAATTCATTTCTAGCAAAAAGGATAAAAGAAATAAGGGAAAAGGGAAAATAAGAACTAACTATACAATTGCAGTACACACAAAAAATAAGAAAACATGATGCATGAGAGAAAAAATAGAAAAAAATGTGTGGAAATAAGTGGAAAATAAAGAAAGGTAGAAAAACAAAGATAAAAAATGAAGAAAATAAAAATGCACGAGATACTTAAGGTACAAGCTAAACCGTACAGTGTCCTCAATGTGCTAGGGGTGGTACAATGCCAGAAATGGGAGGGGTGGGTGGATGCGGATGCATGCATGATAAAAAGTGAAAATAAAAAAAAATGGGATGGATATGCAAGTGGTGAGTGCAGAATGCAAATGATGAATGTGATGAACACACAGATCAAGGGGGTGCAATATAAGGGCCCAGAAATGCCTCCTCTCTCCCAGACAGATAAATACAAAGCTATGCAAAAAGTGATCAAAATATGTAGGCGAGAGGGGGTGCAAAATCAGCAGCAAAAATATCAATCAGAGCGACGTGTTGAGTATTGGTGTTTCATACCAATCTTATTTTGATGATGATCACAACATTATGTTGTTGCTAATGACTCTCATGTTTTAGTCTCTCAGTTTTATTTCAAGAATATCTTTCTTGGAGACTGATCACTTGGTGTAAGGATGGACATCAAGTGAAGAAGGACCAAAGCTTGGACTCAAGGAGTGCCAAGCTTGGAGATGGTGGAGAGCAATCAAGGCATCAAGATTGAAGACTTGGACTCTAAGGAAAGTATTGTAATCCATGTAATTTACTTTATTGCTTTCTCTCTCTTTTGAGTCTAGGATTAATGTAATGCCTTGTTAGATGGTTTACTCATTCATGCATATGCATTTAACCATCTTAGTGAGCCTTAGGATTATCTTAGAATCCAACCCAATAGGTTCACTCTGTCCAAAGGCTCATTTGGAGTCTATGGCTTTCCATCAGTCGCCTGCTGAAGGAAACACAGTCGACTGTGTGATTTCCAGTCGCCTGTAGATCCTTCTGCAGTCGCCTGATATGCACAGCTCAAGTCATCATTTCAATTGACTCAAACTTGAGCTTTACGCACAGTCGACTACTGGTCAGTTTACAGTCGCCTATATATTTACAGTCGCATGTAGATTGGTTATCAGTCGCCTGGTTAGCGTATGTGCAATCTCTGCATCTCTATCTTTTCTCCATCGTATTCAACAGACGACTGATTAAGGTTTTACAGTCGCCTGACTAATAGACAGTCGACTGTATTATTGACATCAGTCGCCTGTGCGATTAACTGGAGAAAGAGTGCAGCTCTCTGTTTTATTCCATCCCCTGCAACAGTCGCCTGCTGAAGGATTTACAGGCGCATGTCCTGTTCTCAGTCGACTGTACTGTCATCATCAGTCGACTGTTCCGGCTCAGAATATAGCCGTTGGATATTTTCTAGCCGTTGATCAGTCGACTGTCTTTTGATCATCAGTCGACTGTTCCTGTGGTTTTCGCCCAGTTTCTAGCCGTTGCTGAATTGATTCTTTGGCTGTTTTCTTGGGTTTTGGGATTTGATATAGGGTTCCTATATATGAGTGGGCTGTTATCTCTTATACTTCTTGATGCTATTGAATATCTCAAGAGATCTATAAGCCACTCTCAAACTCCCTAAATTCCCTCTCAAGAGCTCTCATTCATCTTCATGCATTGAAGTCCTGCTCAAGGGAATTCATCCAAGTGCTTTCAAGCATATCTCAACACATGGAGATCCTCTTCCATGCCTTGCATCCATTCATGAGTAAGCACTCAAGGCATAGGTAAGAGTATTTATTTTACTTGGTGTAATTTGTGTCTCTAATTCTCTTTGTGGGAATTAGAACTTTCTCTCTTTGTGAGAGGTTGTCTCTTTGTGGGACTTAGGATATTCTCTTTGTGGGAATAACTCTCTTTGTGGGAGTAACTCTCTTTGTGGGAGTTTAGTGTCCTAGTGTAGGGCTAACCCTAATTCTCTGAGTGGGAGTTAGTGATTCTCTGTGTGGGAGTCTTAATCCTCGTGTAGGATTGGTTGGGTCCTTGTGTAGGGCATAAATCCTCTTTGTGGGGTATCTCCTTGTGAGATTTGTATTCACTTCTCTGTGTGGGATTATAGTGGATATTGGTGTGGCTGGATGTACCCAAGTTTGGGGAACCAGGGTAAAACGTTGTGTTTGCGTTTGAATTGATTGTGCCTTTTAATTTCTCTTGCATTTATAATTCCGCATTTGCAAGTTAAATTTTAATTGGACAATTTTATTGCCATTACACTATTCACCCCCCCCCCCCCCCCCCTCTAGTGTGTGTTGTTAGTATTGCAAGGGTTAAACGATCCATACAATTGGTATCAAAGCGAGGTTATAGTATACTGCAACCATGGCATTCAACGCCTCATCCGTGTCTCATGAAGAAGGTCACTCAACCGTTCGACCCCCGCTCTTCAACGGAACCAACTACCCAAGTTGGAAGATCAGAATGATGATCTACCTGGAGGGTCAAGACCTATGAGACATTACGGAGGTGCATTTGAGAAGCCCACTACTCCTACAGCTTCTAGGACAAAGGCGGAGAAGGACTCGATCAAGTTCAATGCGAGGGCTATGAACGCATTACATTGCGCTCTCTCAGCAAATGAGTTCAACTGCATCTCCATGTGCAAAACGGCCAACGATATTTGGCATACTTTGGAGATTTGTCATGAATGGACAACAAAGGTAAAGAAATCTAAACAAACTGTGTTTAGATCTAAATATGAAATGTTTGAGATGCAGGAAGGCGAAAGCATTTCAGAGATGTTCACAAGGTTCACTGATATCGTGAACGCTTTGGAGGGACTCGGGAAGATGATTTCCCAAGAGGATCGTGTAGAGAAGATCCTTGACTCTCTCACACCTCGTTGGGAGTCAAAGGCCAACGGAATTTTGGAGTCATATGACATGTCCAAATACACCGTTGAGAAGTGCATTGGTAATCTTATTGCGTATGAAGTGAAGCTTCAACACAAGAAGGAGATTCAACCATCGAAGCCCGAGAAGCCGGAGAAGCAAAAAAGGGTTGCATTCCATGCCAATGAGGAGCCAATCAAGTGGAGGAGGAAATTCCATCGAGAAGCTCCTAGTGAAGAAGATGAGCAAGAAGATGCAAGTGGAGAAGAAATTGAGGAGCTTGCCGAGCAATTCAAAGCATTCCTCAAATGCAAGCAAGGTAAATCTTTGTCAAAGTTTGCCTCCAATTCTAACAAGGTTCCTACTTGTTACACTTGCAATGGAAAAGGTCATTTGTCCACCGAATACCCTTCCAAACCCAACAAAGAAACTTACAAGGGTAAAGGGAAGAAGCATTGGAAAGGAAAGTCCAAGTCCAAAAATCATAAGAAGGGACTTGTCGGGACCTTTGATGATTCGAGTGAGGACACTTTGTGTAACGAAGAAGAGGATACAAAGGAGGATGCTCACGCATGCTTTGTAGCCATTGATGGTCCTACACCAATCCCCTCTGGATTAAATGAAGAAGAGTTGGATGCTTGGCTCGATGCATAAAATTCCTATGAGGATTCGTGCATCATGGCTATGGAGGAGAATTCTTCATCAAACTCTTGCAAGGATGATGATGTTGTTGTTAAGATCGAGGAAGAAAAGATCTCATACGAGGAGCTCAATAACAATTTTGACTTGGTCTCCGAAAAGGCTAGTAAGTGCATCAACTCTTACAATAGATTAAAAGAAAAATATAAGATTGCTAAGAGTAGATTGCATAAACTAGATATTACTAGTGTAATTCATGATGAGATGCATGCTTATGACACTAGTGAGAGAGACACACTTCTCTCTCAAGTTAAGGAATTGAGTTCAACTAATGAAAATCTTGTTGCTCAAAACCTTAGCTTAGAATCTCACATTCAACAACTTATGTTGAAATGTGAAGAGGAATCCCGGAAGCTCAAAAGCTTTGTGTATTCTAGGGGTTCACTCCACGATTTGTTGGAAAAACACCATCCGGTAAATCATAGAGGAGGTTTGGGTTATATTCAAAACGTGGTACCCAAACCCACCTCTAATTCCTCTTATGGTGCAAATACAAGAAATATTGCTAAAGCGCCAAAGAAGAATCACCATGCTTTCTTGTACAACAATAACATTAACAAGAAGCATGTAGATCACAAGGTGATGAGGAAGAATGAAGCATCTTCATTTTTTGCTAAGAAGAAAAATCCTCATTCTTTGCATGCTAAGAAATTCGTTTCTACACCTAAGCATGCCACATCCTTCCCTCTGGCAAAGGCAAATTCCTTGCCTAGGAAATCCTTGAGATTATGGATTTCCACTAAGGTTAGTGTGTAAGAGATGGATAGTTTCATCAACTCTCTAGTTAGGGATGTGATCACCTCGTGTGATTATGTTAGGAAATCAAACTCCTCTTGGGTTTGGTTCCCTAATGTTTAGGTTCCCCATACACATTTGCATATTGCATGGGTATTATGCTTAATGTTATATTTTTGCATACCCATTGGTTGTGTGTGTGTTTCATGATTTTGAAAATACTTTCAAATGTATGTATTTTTCATGAAAATGGGAATCTTGGGGTTTTTATTGACATGCATGCACTTTTGATCCAAGTGTATGTCAATAGGGGAGTTAATATGTTATATGTTTAAAATATTTTAAGACATATTTTTAACTCTCATTTCGGATGTTATTTGAGATCATTATTTACAATTGGTTATTTTTGGTCTCAAACCAAACCTCTTTGATATTGCCAAGTTGTTTCATGGTATAACTCTTTTGGCATTATCATTGTGTATCATTGAAGCTTGATTTGTCCATATCTATTGCTTTGATACACTCTAGGCCCATGGCTCCATTCATTGTATAATTGGTATTAGATCCTAGAAGTCAAAAGTTGACCTTTTCTATGATCTAGGGGGAGCATGGGATAGTGAATTGATACCCACTAAAATTTTCAATTTGGTATCATACACTTCTTTCTTTTCTTGCATATTGTCACATCTTAGTGAAGATGACAAAGGGGGGATATAATTGATGTCCACCTTTTTGACGATGTCAAGGGGGAGAGATATATGCATTATGTAAATATATATGGGGAGATATATTCATATGCATATGGGGAGAGTTATATCTATGGGGATAGATATATGGGATTAGATAAACCTTTCATGTTGGCATGTTATTGGATTTTGCAATTGGTTTATATAATCCTTGCCTATTATATGTCACCATAATATTATTTGGTATAATGAGTATTTACTATTGTGTAGCTCATTGTTTAATTGGTGCATATAAGTGGGGGAGCTCATTATCATTGTGCTTTAATTTTTTGTATTTTACATAATGTGTGTCATCATCAAAAGGGGGGAGAATGTTGAATATTGGTGTTTCATACCAATCTTATTTTGATGATGATCACAATATTATGTTCTTGCTAATGACTCTCATGTTTTAGTCTCTCAGTTTTATTTCAAGAATATCTTTCTTGGAGACTAATCACTTGGTGTAAGGATGGACATCAAGTGAAGAAGGACCAAAGCTTGGACTCAAGGAGTGCCAAAGCCTGGAGATGGTGGAGAGCAATCAAGGCATCAAGATTGAAGACTTAGACTCTAAGGAAAGCATTGTAATCCATGTAATTTACTTTATTGCTTTCTCTCTCTTTTGAGTCTAGGATTAATGTAATGCCTTGTTAGATGGTTTACTCATTCATGCATATGCATTTAACCATCTTAGTGAGCCTTAGGATTATCTTAGAATCCAACCGAATAGGTTCACTCTGTCCAAAGACTCATTTAGAGTCTATGGCTTTCCATCAGTCGCCTGCTGAAGGAAACATAGTCGACTGGGTGATTTTCAGTCGCCTGTAGATCCTTCTACAGTCGCCTGATATGCACAGCTCAAGTCAACATTTCAATTGACTCAAACTTGAGCTTTACGCACAGTCGACTACTGGTCAGTTTACAGTCGCCTGTATATTTACAGTCGCATGTAGATTGGTTATCAGTCGCCTGGTTAGCGTATGTGCAATCTCTGCATCTCTGTCTTTTCTCCATCGTATTCAACAGACGACTGATTAAGGTTTTACAGTCGCCTGACTAATAGACAGTCGACTGTATTATTGACATCAGTCGCCTGTGCGATTAACTGGAGAAAGAGTGCAGCTCTCTGTTTTATTCCATCCCCTGCAACAGTCGCCTGCTGAAGGATTTACGGGCACCTGTCCTGTTCTCAGTCGACTGTACTGTCATCATCAGTCGACTGTCCTGGCTCAGAATATAGCCGTTGGATATTTTCTAGTCGTTGATCAGTCGACTGTCTTTTGATCATCAGTCGACTGTTCCTGTGGTTTTCGCCCAGTTTCTAGCCGTTGCTGAATTGATTCTTTGGCTGTTTTCTTGGGTTTTGGGGTTTGATATAGGGTTCATATATATATGAGTGGGCTATTATCTCTTATACTTCTTGATGCTATTGAATATCTCAAGAGATCTATAAGCCACTCTCAAACTCCCTAAATTCCCTCTCAAGAGCTCTCATATATCTTCATGCATTGAAGTCCAACTCAAGGGAATTCATCCAAGTGCTTTCAAGCATATATCAACACTTGGAGATCCTCTTCCATGCCTTGCATCCATTCATGAGTAAGCATCTCAAGGCATAGGTAAGAGTATTTATTTTACTTGGTGTAATTTGTGTCTCTAATTCTCTTTGTGGGAATTAGAACTTTCTCTCTTTGTGGGAGGTTGTCTCTTTATGGGACTAAGGATATTCTCTTTGTGGGAATAACTCTCTTTGTGGGAGTAACTCTCTTTGTGGGAGTTTAGTGTCCTAGTGTAGGGCTAACCCTAATTCTCTGAGTGGGAGTTAGTGATTCTCTGTGTGGGAGTCTTGATCCTCGTGTAGGATTGGTTGGGTCCTTGTGTAGGGCATAAATCCTTTTTGTGGGGTATCTCCTTGTGAGATTTGTATTCACTTCTCTGTGTGGGATTATAGTGAATATTGGTGTGGCTGGATGTACCCAAGTTTGGGGAACCAGTGTAAAACTTTGTGTTTGTGTTTGAATTGATTGTGCCTTTTAATTCCTCTTGCATTTATAATTCCGCATTTGCAAGTTAAATTTTAATTGGACAATTTTATTTCCATTACACTATTCACCCCCCTCTAGTGTGTGTTGTTAGTATTGCAAGGGTTAGACGATCCCTACACGATGGCCAAAAATATGATAGGCATCTAGTGTGTGAATAAGCTGCTAGTGGGACACCAACACCTCCCTGTGGTGGGGGAGGGGGTGGCAACGATGGTGGATGCTGAGAGATGGGACAGACCGTGGTTAGTGGAGGCTGTGGCAGGCGCACAAGAATCTGGTTCAGGGTGACCTGAATACCAGGCAGAAGAGCGACGCGATCCTGCACAGAGCTAACGGTGGTGGCGAGTCCCGAAAATCCGCTCTGAGTACACTGATGGCCCCCTCTACAGCACGGAGGTGCTGAACGAGGGTGTCGGGAGCAGGGGCAGAGGGTCGCACAGTTATAGGTCGGGGCTGATGCACACGGCTGACGTAGACAAGTGGGGCCACTAGTGGGTGAGTGTGAGGGGCGGTGCTCGCTAAAAGTCGCACAGCCTCTGTGGGAGGCTGAGACGCGGGAATGCTCTCAGAAGTGTGAGCAGCGGCAGAAGATGAAGCAGCGACGGAGGGTGGAGAGGTTGTGGACACAGATGTGGTGACAGACGTCACGACACTCTCGGTAAAAATAGCAACAGCATAGACAGAAGGATCGACGGCTGGGGAGGTCGTGAAATCAACAGAAAATGAATCCCCAGGGGTCGAGAAATCCGGTAAGGAGAGGGTCTCAGCTGTCGAAACAAGGGAAGGCTCGCCTCTCTCAAAAGCAGCGGTGGAGTCGCTCTCAAAGCTCACGTAAGAAATAGGGCCAATAGTCAACGGCACGGAGGTGGTGACGGCGGTGGTGGACTCTGTAGGAGAATGATGCCCTCCAGGCTATTTATCTATGTGTGAATAGCACTAACGTCTTGTTCGAAATAACAGTAAGCTGTTTGGTAATGATTTATCTAAGTTATAATGTAGAAAACATTAGATATTAACTTAGGTAAAGTCCTGAGACTTTATGCAAGGTCAAACAGGTATCGAGATGAGTATCTCGATCATGGAGAAATGTTTGACCGTTTGTAGCATAAGTCTAAAAGGGTTAGTAGTCGTAGATGTTTCGAGACAAGGATATCGAAACATCGGATAGACCATTGTGTCTTGGTCTTCACCGTTTAGCGGTGGCGATGATCTCATGATCGCTCGACTTGGCGAAATCGGAGACGAGTCACAGGTGCTCATTAGAGAATGAGTTCACTGAACGATCCACAAGAGTTATCATATGGTTACATTGACCAATCTGTCAATGATAACTCTTAGTGATGATAGGCTAGTTGGTCTTTTGACTTGAGGTCATTTTACGAACCTGTGCGTGAACGGTGCCACTTAGATCACTGACCTAACTTCGAGGCTTGTCACGCCCCGCTTCCCAAAAGATTTAGGAAGCGAGACATGGCCAGCCCGCATGGACTCGAGCCTTTGAGGCTCGGGGTCCAATAAGCGTCTAGGCAAGTTATGATGCGGAGGAGAAGGTCCGATCGAACAATTTAGCATGAAACAACAGATATAGCAGCAAAAGATACTATTCAAACGCAGAAGGTAACCAACAAAGAGTTTAACATAAAAGCTAAAACTGTACGTACCGGAGGCAACCTAAGCAGAAAAAGTCTGCTGGGGTCCACAGGTTGTGGCAGCTCGGTCAAGTCTGAGACATGTGCAAAACATATGTCAGCAACGAACTAATGAGACCATAATTAAAGCAGTTATACAATTCTAGCAGTTCTATATGGAATTTAAATGACAACCTACACAGGAGTTTCTAGAAAACAGGAAATAAGTAAGGGTTGTTCTAATCGATCTGCTAGGGGTGTCCATCTAGTCAGATCGTCTAAGAGTTGTTCATGTAGTTCTATCAATCTGCCAGGGGTGTCCATCTGGTCAGATTGTCCAAGTCTAGAAAAGGTCAAGCGACCGGAATGCATCCCTGTGAAGCAGGCAGGAGTGCACCAACTGCGATACAAAGATAAAGCCTAAGGACTCAAGCTGCGTAGGCGGAGGGGAGCTACCCCCCAGGCCCAGCTAGACTCTTTTGTCCTACCCCACCCGCGAGTCGTTTGTGTTATGGACACGAGCCAACAAACGCTCCATCTAGACACGAGAAAAGACAAGGATCACGAATGATACGGCATATCATACCGGAGTGCACCAGTCACGGGTGAGCCAAAGCTGGGGAGCACCAGTTCTCAATGGTCACCCCCGTCGTCGATCCGAAACAAATCATTAATCATGAATGATACTACGTATCATACCGGAGTGCACCAGTCACGGGTGAGCCAAAGCTGGGGAGCACCAGTTCTCAATGGTCACCCCCGTCATCGATTAACTATCCGTAAGCGAGCCGTCTCTGGGCTAGCCAGCAGACGCTCCACAAGAGTAGTGCCAACCTCCGTATAG
This sequence comes from Scilla litardierei, assembly GCA_030789695.1. Lineage (NCBI taxonomy): Eukaryota > Viridiplantae > Streptophyta > Magnoliopsida > Asparagales > Asparagaceae > Scilla > Scilla litardierei. The sequence continues at coordinate 570,702,670 of CM061142.1, forward strand.
GAGAGGCCCACGCCTGTGATCTTCTACAAAGATCTACACAATTATAATGTCCGGCTTATTAATTAGCATGTGAGGTTTAAGTTGCACTTTAAAAGTGGGTTCGAGCAGAAAGTAGCATGCGATCATTTTCAAGAATTTTGCAGAAATAAATCTAGCAGTTCTAACATCAATTCTAGAAAAGTATAAAAGCAGTAACTAAAGTCTCATTCCTTGCCTGAAAGATTTCGGCAAGGTTGTAGTCCAGCAGGGTCTGGGTCAACCAACGGATCTACGGAACCTCAACACAGTGCGAAAGCTACACTGGCGTCTTTCGGTATCACGAACGTTTTGGGACAAACGGTTCTCTGCTGATAAAAACACGGGTTCAATAAGTTCGTTGACGGAACCAAAAGCTATTAGGCAACCTGAAACGTCTAATATTCCAATTTTAATTAGGTTTACTAGTCCAACTCGACTCCACGTCAATATTAAACATGTCAACTATGTAAAGTTGTTTAAAAGAATAAGTACACAATCATTTATAATAACCACCTAGGCTAATAATAATAAGTTACTGTTATATAACTCACAAAATACTAGGGTGTTGAATCTGTATTGTTATACTGGTATGCATGATCATTTAAAGTGACTGAGACATTACATCAACCCTTGTGACCAACTTAGCACATCAATGTAACAATTACTTACCAGGACCCATATATCCACTCAGATGAATATCAAACTAGTTCCAAACTAACCCTGTTGTCAACATATGATAACCTAGTTTTATAAAACTAAATACTCTGTTTTCTTTTTTTAAGAAGATGATAACTTATAAGCTTATAACAACTCTACTATCTGAAACTAACCTCTAAAACTGTGCTCCACCCGTTGTTGCAGTGAAGAGGGAAGGGGAGACGTCGGCCTGCGTTGCGAAGGGAACGCACGCGAGGCGAGCTGCTGCGCGATGGCGATGCCGCGCCTGGGGATGCCACGCGATGCAGGGAGGGGGTCGGTTGCACGGCAGCGCCTGAAGTTGCCGTGGACGGCGCTGCAGCAACCCAGGCCGCTGATCGTGGCGTTGGGTGAAGGATCCGGCGACGGGAATGGCTAGGGCGGCGAAGGGTGGCCGCTGTCGCGCGGGGCGGTGCCGTGGGTTTTGGTCGGAGTCGCAAGGGTTCGGCGCTTGGAGGGGATGTGCAAAGCTGGGCGGCGGGGAGGAGGCTCACGAAGAGAGGGTTCGTGCAGCGTCACGGGGAGGATAGGAGGTGAGGCCAGCGGGGGATCACGGCCTAGCGGCGGGGAGGAAGGGTCGTCTGAGTTGGGCGCTTCTGCGAGAGGAGGGGAGCTCGGCCTTGAAGAAGCCCGTGCGATGGAGGAGGCCGCTCGCGTGTAGGAGGAGGGGGTCGACGCGATGAAGAAAGGAGGAGGCGTTGGGTTCTTGCGGGTTTGTGTGATTGTTGGCGGCTGAGGGGAGAAAACTAGGGTAGGGTTGAAAGTAGACTTAGGGTTATTATATAAAGGAAGGGGGTAGGTTTGCTGATAGTCCTAGACTAGAGTCCCTCTAGGTTCATATATTATAAAGGGATGGTAGTTTTATAATAGGAAGAATGGGGCGGTTTGATGGCAGCACGTGAAGCCCTCTCTTTTTTTTTAATGAAGGCTAGATGTTGAGGCCTATAGCCTAGATAAAATAAGGGTGAGATGTTTATGTTATCAGTTGGCCTAGTGTTTATAGAAATATTAAGTAGGTGTGTGAGGTTGCAAGAGGAAGCAAAAGCCTAAAGTAGCACGTGCACTAGCCTATGTAATTTAGGTTACCCTTCTTTCTTTCCTTAATGTTGGTGCGTGCGTGACTGATTTGGGTGCGGCCTATGTAGAAAGAACTAGGGTTTAGGTATATTAAGAAAGGATTTTAAAAATAATAGTAATTAAATTTGTTTCGTTATAATTGGTGGAGGAAATTAGGGGCTAATGAAATCAATTTAATTGAGGGTTTAATTTGGAGAATATTAGCTAATCAATAGATTTAAATGGGCTCTAATAAGGAAAGACTTTTCATTGTTTAAAAAGTTTAAATTCAAATTTTGAATCTTGAAACAAGAATTTTAGAACAAATTAGAAGAAAAGACATTTAAAATAATTTACTAGGAGGAATAATAATAATAATAATACCTGGGACGGACAGAAATGGATACGGGAAAGTACACGAGAGGAAGGAAATACAGATAACGTAACGAAGGAAACCGGTCGTTACATCCTACCCACCTTAGAATAAAGTCCGCCCTCGGACTTTCTTAATTTCAGGCATGGCTAGACTCCTCTAGTTAACTATAGCAACTGCCCCGATCATTCCTAGCACAGTACGTCAACCAAACATATAACCTAATACATCTATCTATATACATGCTCAGTAATAATATACATCAATTATTTCCCAACCATTATATCTTGTACTTATAGCTAGGTTAATATTATTCACACATACATTTCTAACTCATGGAAGTGCCTCCGCACATCCATACCTATGCACAATCATATTCCAACATTCAATAATCACCCATCATATACAACCATTGTATTATACATATAGTACACATATACTAACCAGGGTATTTAAATTCATCACGAATTTAAAACCGAAAATACATATATCTACTCAATATAACCTTCAAAAGGTATATCCCCTAGTATACATTCAACACATCAATCATAACAATAATACTTAGCTATATTACAACTATTCGCCACAACACCAAATGACAAACAATTTCTTATTACGAGCAATACATAATCACACTATCATGTTAATCTATTCCTACAAACACAATGCATCTAGCCTAATAACTATGCATATAGCACATTTCACTCCTAGTTTAACTAACACATACTCATTCAAGCATGTAAACCCTTTATTCATAACTATAGAATAAACCTGTATCTATATATATGGTGTAGCTACGCACGTCCAGTTGCGTAGCGTAACCCAGCACAAACACCTATATAACTACATTCATCACATCCTATCATGCACGGATATATATAACACTATACTCACATCCGCAAACCACAACCACATTATAAAATACTTACTGAGCATACTCACTCGCTCTCGAGTGAGACCCCAAGATACATACCAAACAATATACAATCTATGTACTTATACACACACTCCTATATATCTATATGACACGACTCATCATATGTAGCCTTAGTAAGTAGCTAGACATCACTATACAATCATTCACACATCAGAACATGTAATTCATACTTATCCCATATATACGTATATACAATCATGCAACACATTATTATCCTAGTATCTATAAGCATGTCCACTCGTACTCGAGGGAACACTAAGACTTATATGTATTCACATGCATTATATATATTCACACTTATTATCTTACATAAGTATATATACTTATTCATGTACTATATACACATAATCATTACATTCATCGCAGTACACATATTCCATTATTCATCCATAAGCTCACATATACCTAAGTAATAATACTAAGCATGCCCGACAATGATATATATTCACACGAGCCGGGTAATCCTCCTCATGGATCTACAGGGAAGGCAGAACAAACACAAGGCTCTAATGTGCAGACACTTCCAATATTTGACATCTAGGGTGGTTAAACAACCCCCAACTAACCAGCCCTAATTGGCTAGTCCCAATCATTTTAAACACCAATAAAATTCCCATCCCAAAAGCCCGTTCATGAGGACCTGCTATAATGATCATGTTGTTCTTTGCTTCAATCGGTTCTTGGCTCCGCCGCCTCCAGGAATCTCTAAAGTGAAACTACTAACCAGTTCTAGACTTCGGGCGTCAGACTTACTTACGATTTCCTTTTCAATCCAAACAACCAAGGCAACCTACTAACTCTTTTCCCATATTTCCTGATCATTGAGCACTCGTAAAACCAAACATGCTCACTTGACTTGATCTAGAATTTTCATTGACACTTTAAACTTCTAGTCACTGTTGACTATAATCCATCCTCATGATCTGGAGAAGTCATCGCCTTTCACCATTTCGTAAACTGTAACTGGATTCCAGCGATCAGCACGCACTCGATGCGTATTCGAACGGTCGACTTTGAAACTCCCATGACATTCCCAAGATCCTTAATTCCTTTAAATCACTGTGTCCAAAACAGATCATGTTGTCAATCTTATACAATCCATCATAAGATCAATCTCGTCATCACATTATCACTCTGAATTTCTTTTGTTCAACTCTAATGATCATATTATTTACTTCCACCACGTTGCTATCCTCGAGCTAGTTTTTTTTTAAACTCAGGTTATACTGTTGCTACTCGGCTTATATATAAATATGCTCATAATATCCGTTGCATAACATTTCACTTGATCGATGTAGGTCTACGCATGTAGTCGTTAAGACAAAGACTTCTAATCACCACACTTCTATCACGAGCAGCACACTAAGAGTCGATCTCAATCCCTCAATTCAATGTTCTCACTTCCATGGTTCCTTGTCAAGTCGAGAATCCCACCTTATAACTATCCAATGTGTTAGAAATACATCACTTTAAACTTCATCTTTTTCCTATATTCTCACTCAAATCCAAACTAGAGGGGGCAAGAGACTAGTCTTAACCTAACTAACTTATGTTAGACTCGAATATTGTTGGTTGTTTGAATAGTTACTGCAACACTATTGTTTCGATAAATCATTCGATCATGACCTGCATGGGCCACCACAAAAACTGTCACGCCCCGCTTCCCAAAAGATTTAGGAAGCGAGACATGGCCAGCCCGCATGGACTCGAGCCTTTGAGGCTCGGGGTCCAATAAGCGTCTAGGCAAGTTATGATGCGGAGGAGAAGGTCCGATCGAACAATTTAGCATGAAACAACAGATATAGCAGCAAAAGATACTATTCAAACGCAGAAGGTAACCAACAAAGAGTTTAACATAAAAGCTAAAACTGTACGTACCGGAGGCAACCTAAGCAGAAAAAGTCTGCTGGGGTCCACAGGTTGTGGCAGCTCGGTCAAGTCTGAGACATGTGCAAAACACATGTCAGCAACGAACTAATGAGACCATAATTAAAGCAGTTATACAATTCTAGCAGTTCTATATGGAATTTAAATGACAACCTACACAGGAGTTTCTAGAAAACAGGAAATAAGTAAGGGTTGTTCTAATCGATCTGCTAGGGGTGTCCATCTAGTCAGATCGTCTAAGAGTTGTTCATGTAGTTCTATCAATCTGCCAGGGGTGTCCATCTGGTCAGATTGTCCAAGTCTAGAAAAGGTCAAGCGACCGGAATGCATCCCTGCGAAGCAGGCAGGAGTGCACCAACTGCGATACAAAGATAAAGCCTAAGGACTCAAGCTGCGTAGGCGGAGGGGAGCTACCCCCCAGGCCCAGCTAGACTCTTTTGTCCTACCCCACCCGCGAGTCGTTTGTGTTATGGACACGAGCCAACAAACGCTCCATCTAGACACGAGACAAGACAAGGATCACGAATGATACGGCATATCATACCGGAGTGCACCAGTCACGGGTGAGCCAAAGCTGGGGAGCACCAGTTCTCAATGGTCACCCCCGTCGTCGATCCGAAACAAATCATTAATCATGAATGATACTACGTATCATACCGGAGTGCACCAGTCACGGGTGAGCCAAAGCTGGGGAGCACCAGTTCTCAATGGTCACCCCCGTCATCGATTAACTATCCGTAAGCGAGCCGTCTCTGGGCTAGCCAGCAGACGCTCCACAAGAGTAGTGCCAACCTCCGTATAGGAGAGGCCCACGCCTGTGATCTTCTACAAAGATCTACACAATTATAATGTCCGGCTTATTAATTAGCATGTGAGGTTTAAGTTGCATTTTAAAAGTGGGTTCGAGCAGAAAGTAGCATGCGATCATTTTCAAGAATTTTGCAGAAATAAATCTAGCAGTTCTAACATCAATTCTAGAAAAGTATAAAAGCAGTAACTAAAGTCTCATTCCTTGCCTGAAAGATTTCGGCAAGGTTGTAGTCCAGCAGGGTCTGGGTCAACCAACGGATCTACGGAACCTCAACACGGTGCGAAAGCTACACTGGCGTCTTTCGGTATCACGAACGTTTTGGGACAAACGGTTCTCTGCTGATAAAAACACGGGTTCAATAAGTTCGTTGACGGAACCAAAAGCTATTAGGCAACCTGAAACGTCTAATATTCCAATTTTAATTAGGTTTACTAGTCCAACTCGACTCCACGTCAATATTAAACATGTCAACTATGTAAAGTTGTTTAAAAGAATAAGTACATAATCATTTATAATAACCACCTAGGCTAATAATAATAAGTTACTGTTATATAACTCACAAAATACTAGGGTGTTGAATCTGTATTGTTATACTGGTATGCATGATCATTTAAAGTGACCGAGACATTACATCAACCCTTGTGACCAACTTAGCACATCAATGTAACAATTACTTACCAGGACCCATATATCCACTCAGATGAATATCAAACTAGTTCCAAACTAACCCTGTTGTCAACATATGATAACCTAGTTTTATAAAACTAAATACTCTGTTTTCTTTTTTTAAGAAGATGATAACTTATAAGCTCATAACAACTCTACTATCTGAAACTAACCTCTAAAACTGTGCTCCACCCGTTGTTGCAGTGAAGAGGGAAGGGGAGACGTCGGCCTGCGTTGCGAAGGGAACGCACGCGAGGCGAGCTGCTGCGCGATGGCGATGCCGTGCCTGGGGATGCCACGTGATGCAGGGAGGGGGTCGGTTGCACGGCAGCGCCTGAAGTTGCCGTGGACGGCGCTGCAGCAACCCAAGCCGCTGATCGTGGCGTTGGGTGAAGGATCCGGCGACGGGAATGGCTAGGGCGGCGAAGGGTGGCCGCTGTCGCGCGGGGCGGCGCCGTGGGTTTTGGTCGGAGTCGCAAGGGTTCGGCGCTTGGAGGGGATGTGCAAAGCTGGGCGGCGGGGAGGAGGCTCACGAAGAGAGGGTTCGTGCAGCGTCACGGGGAGGATAGGAGGTGAGGCCAGCGGGGGATCACGGCCTAGCGGCGGGGAGGAAGGGTCGTCTGAGTTGGGCGCTTCTGCGAGAGGAGGGGAGCTCGGCCTTGAAGAAGCCCGTGCGATGGAGGAGGCCGCTCGCGTGTAGGAGGAGGGGGTCGACGCGATGAAGAAAGGAGGAGGCGTTGGGTTCTTGCGGGTTTGTGTGATTGTTGGCGGCTGAGGGGAGAAAACTAGGGTAGGGTTGAAAGTAGACTTAGGGTTATTATATAAAGGAAGGGGGTAGGTCTGCTGATAGTCCTAGACTAGAGTCCCTCTAGGTTCATATATTATAAAGGGATGGTAGTTTTATAATAGGAAGAATGGGGCGGTTTGATGGCAGCACGTGAAGCCCTCTCTTTTTTTTTAATGAAGGCTAGATGTTGAGGCCTATAGCCTAGATAAAATAAGGGTGAGATGTTTATGTTATCAGTTGGCCTAGTGTTTATAGAAATATTAAGTAGGTGTGTGAGGTTGCAAGAGGAAGCCAAAAGCCTAAAGTAGCACGTGCACTAGCCTATGTAATTTAGGTTACCCTTCTTTCTTTCCTTAATGTTGGTGCGTGCGTGACTGATTTGGGTGCGGCCTATGTAGAAAGAACTAGGGTTTAGGTATATTAAGAAAGGATTGTTAAAAATAATAGTAATTAAATTTGTTTCGTTATAATTGGTGGAGGAAATTAGGGGCTAATGAAATCAATTTAATTGAGGGTTTAATTTGGAGAATATTAGCTAATCAATAGATTTAAATGGGCTCTAATAAGGAAAGACTTTTCATTGTTTAAAAAGTTTAAATTCAAATTTTGAATCTTGAAACAAGAATTTTAGAACAAATTAGAAGAAAAGACATTTAAAATAATTTACTAGGAGGAATAATAATAATAATAATACGTGGGACGGACAGAAATGGATACGGGAAAGTACACGAGAGGAAGGAAATACAGATAACGTAACGAAGGAAACCGGTCGTTACAAGGCTAGGCCTGTTGAAAGGTCTTTGATTGGGTGTCACTTGAAGCGTACGAGAAGAGTAATGGCCAAGAGAGGATTCGTCTCTCCCGGTCAATGGGAGTTAGTGTCGTAGAGTTAGTTCGGTCTTTAGTAAAAACTCTGCGCAGAGTATATTGGAAGAAGTCCAACATAAGTTTGACTAAAGATCGATAGAAACTAACCGGAGTCAAGTTATTGGGGTTGACAGTTCAACCGTACCCTAGACTTGATCTACACGACATAGTTTAGACGAAGAGACTATAACGGCAAAACTCATCACAGACACGGTCAAGGTGGTCCCGACAATTCTCATGTTGATGAGCTAACCACATTATGATGATGCTGAAACAGGGACGGCAGCCACTGCTCGTGGTCTTTGTCGTATAGGGCTTCGAGCCCAACCTGTAGTAGGGTCAGGCTGTAGGGTCACACAAAGAGTGCGACCTTCGTCTAGTAATAGGTAGAAATTAGTTAAGGAGAATTATTTGCATTTGATGCAAAGGAAGAGAAAATTGCATTTTGATGCAAATGATATTTAAGCTTAGATAGGGACTATTTTGCATTTGATGCAAAAGTGATTAAATGTGTTTTAAATTGTTTAAAACAATATTTAATAATATAAATGCAAGGAAAAGTTCACCGGTAAGAAGGGAATGTCCCGGTCTAAACCCAAGTTCGAACGGCGTCCAAATCGGACGCCAAATGCCCAACTTATGCCCAAAACAGCCCTTTCGATCAGACCAGGCCAGACCAGGCAGACCCAGACCAGGCTGGGTCTAGCCTGGCTCCTGGCCAGGCCTGATAGTGCCAGGGACCTGCCTGGGCCGGGGCACCCGGCCCGCCAAGGCCAGGCCCGGGCGCCTGGGCGCCCGCGCCCAGACTTGGGCGCCCGTGCCCAGGTCTGGGTCTGGGCGCCCAGTCAGCAGCTTTTAAAGCTGTGGGGCCCACTTGCTGGGCCCCACGAATGGGTACAGAACCCTAGGTTTACTAGGCAGTTTTGACGGCTGATTTTAGTCGAAAATCAAGCCTTGGGCTGATCTTTTGACGTTCAATTGAGGGGTGATCGCTCCGGGACGTAACCCTAAAGAACGGTTGTAGTTTTACCGCAAGTGCACGGTGTAGCAGCGAGCGGGATATCGAACACAGGGAGGACGAATGACCGTGCTTGTTCCAATCACCCTGGCTATTCAAGAAGAAAGATTTGCCTTTGGCGATCCTGTCACAATCGTCAGACAAAGTGCGGAAATATCGAATCAAATAAAGAACGTCTAGGGAATGGGGAATCCCCGCTACTCACTGTATCTCATAAATGTGGTTCGTCGGTTTCAAAATTGCTAGATTGAGATTTTGGATGGACTAGTTGCAACTGAATGTAGAACCAAGCTCACGCTCTCGCGCTGTTGCCGGTCTATAGCTATCCTAGGTTTGGGTCCAATCTCTTGCAAACCCTAGCCTAGGAAAGCTAGCATTAGGGTCAACATCATCGTCCAATCGCGCACCGAGCCCAGTCTCTTGCAAACTCGGCTCGCGATCTAGATTGGGATAGTTCCTACCCGTCCAATCTCTTGCAAACGGGTATTGGCACGGAATTGCAACCGGAAACCCTAGTATCGATCCAATCTCTTGCAAACCGATACTACGGAAATTCAATTCCAACCCAATTCGGATTTCTAGGGTTTCCTATCGAATCGGGATCCAATCTCTTGCAAATCCCGATCGGTATGAACTCCTAGCTAACCGTAGTAAATTGATCCCAATCTAATCCCTAGATATCGATTCTAGCAAAATTTCTACTAATTCATCACAAATATGAAGTTGGGCTTGTAGGGTTCATCCCCACGCCCCAAGACGTGGCGACTACTCACAATTCATAGCAAGATCACAAAAATAATCAATGAAATAAGCAATAGAATTCATCACAATATTGAGATATGCAATAAAAATAGAATTTTTGGGGAAGAGAAAGACAAACCAATGGAGTTCTTCAATTAATCCAACAAAAATCAAACTTTTTCTCCTCTCCAATCTCAAGAATAAAACTAAAATGCTAATCTAAAAAGCTGCAAAAAATCTAAGGAGAAGCTCTCCAAAACTAGGGTAAAAACAGGGGTTAAATAGCCCCCAAAATCGTCCAAAAACTGTGACCAAAATACCCCTGCGCAGCCTGTTTTCCGCAATTTTCGCTACAGGCAGCGCGTCGCACTCGGCCGAGTGACAAAAGTCGCTCGGCCGAGTGAGAAACCCTGTAATTTTCCAGTAAGTCGGGGCCTTCAGGGGTCTCTACTTCGGGGGCGGCTCGGCCGAGTGAGTTGTTGTCACTCGGCCGATGGATTCATTGTACTCGGGCGGACGGGATTCTCCACTCGGCCGAGTGGGTCTTCTGAAGCTCAGGCAGCCGAAAAACAGAAACCTGGAGATTTTTGAAGGGCTTCGTCTGGGCGCCACTCGGGCGGACGTGGTCTCTTCACTCAGCCGATGTGGTCTCCGTCGCTCGGCCGAGTGCACATAAGAATCGTGTCTGATCTGGTCGGCCGAGCGGTGTCTCTCTGGTCGGCCCAGTGGGTCCTCCACTCGGCCGAGTGGGACACTAAACATGCCCAATCTGCTTATTTTGGCCTCCTCGTCGCTCCTGCGACGTCCGTTCTTCTTCCGCTCCTCTCCAACAGCAAAATACCCCTCGGGGAGGTCGTCGGTGACCCTCTGGAGTAAGCGCATATCGAGATCACTCCAAATCGCGCCAAATCACCTGAAATGCGACAAAAACAACAAATCGTGAAAAGCATCGCAATATCGTCGATATATCGTGAAAAACATGATTTGGGCGATCTAAATGGCATGCAAAAATGCGGGAAAAAAGGTGTAAAATAAGGAGTGATCAAAATCCCCCAAGCTTGCCTCTTACTCGTCCTCGAGGAAGATAAGTAAATGGCGAACCCGGCGGAATTGGAAAACGAAAATGGCGAAAAATGAAAAATGAAAAACGGAGAAGAATGGAAAACGAAATGAAAATAAAGAAGAGAGAAAGAAGAGAAGAGGTAAGCTACTAGATCATTTTCTCAGTACGGGGGTTTCACTTACTCATATAGCATGCACCGAATGAAAAACTCATGTCAAAAGATTTTATTTTGATATCATAGTATAATAGTGCAAATAGAAATGGAAACCCCACGAACAACGATATAATCTTGAAAAACGGAATAATTCTAAAATTAACATCGTCTGAATCTTTTAAAGCGGTATACAAATCACAGATCACACACTTTTCAATTGAATGCTTTCTATCAGGAGTATAAGAGTATCACACTATAGAATAGAGAGAATAGAAAAAGCATGGATTTCATGAAATGAATGCTAGGCTTAGATTTCTGGATTTCGTAAAGCTAGAAATAATCTCACCGAGTATAGAATATTACTTAGCCTAGGTTGTCGTGCAACGTCAAGTAGTCACTCTCTCACACATCAATGGATCCCCTCCCCCGAGCTTATCTATAAGCGTGGTGACATAAAAAATATTCACATCCCCATTTTTATATAGCTCCAAAGGTAATAAGAAGAAAGAAGAAAGAAAGAAAGTGAGATGGGATCTTTTATTGAGGATTTTTCCTCTTTTCTCTTTTTTTTAAGCAATATAGCATATATACAAAACGATCCCAACTCGAAGAGAGATAATGATGTACAAGAATGTTTTTCTCTCTTTTATTTTTTATTTTTTTTAGAGAATAAGAGATTTGGAGCTAGGAATTAGTAGCGGGGGAAATGCCATAAAATAGAATCGCTAAGGGGAGATTCACCAATGATTTTAAAAGTAGAGAAATGATGTTCAAGATTTGTGGAGAAAGAAATAGATATAACTCTCGGTTCACTCTATAAGACATGCACGACAACTTCAGCAATGTAATCTAATCTACTCAGTTTCGATCACAAAAAAGCTAACTAATCCAGATTTATCATAGCTAACATCATTCAATCATCCTGAAGTGAAGTGTACAATTCATGCATATAGAAGTGATATAGGAAAAAGAAATCAGTACTCCAGATATAAGCATTCAATGCGTGAATCTTGGTGTGTTTTCTGTGATAGCATACATATGAATATTCAGACTCAGCTAATAATAGAATTTCATCCATTTTCATGTGGCAAAAGTGTGGGTTACTATCTCTAGATGCAAGGCAAGTCATAGCATATGACATCAGAAATAAAGTCTAAGACATGACAAATATAGCATGCATATAGAGTAAGCTAAATCCAACGTCATCATCATCACAGAAAAGTCATCTCTAGCATGAGATGAAAAAGAAATAAAGATAAAGGGAAAAAAGAACTATTTACAATGCGGCACACAGAAAAAATAAGAAAAACGTGATGCATGGAAAAATAAAAGAAAAATGATGAAAAATAAGTGCAAAAGCGAAGAATGGTGTGAAAAACTAAAAATAAAGGTGGCGAATCGAAAAAGAACGTGAGAACTCACTCCCCCAAGCTAAATGGCACAGTGTCCTCAATGTGCAAAGTGGGGCACACCGAGAGACAAGTAATGTGAGGGGAAGGTGAGGATGCATGCATGATGAAAAGAAAAATGAAAATAAAAAGAAAGAAAAAGACATGAAAATATGATGCGGACATGATGCATGCACAGATAGGAGTGATATAGATATATAAGAGTGTCACCAAAAACGATCCCTCTCTCCCAGAAAAGATATATAAATATATGGTCGTCATGAGAATCCCAAAATAAGTGAGAAGAGGGGGTGGACTAAAGTGCAACAGGACCCAGCAGAAACGGGCAGCACAACGGCAAAAGGAATCGATGGCATCAAGGGTGCCTAGGAAGGTGGTGCTGCACCGTCTCCGTCCTGAGGCGGAAGTGGTGGTGGTGGCTGGACAGGCCGCTGAGCGGGTGTGGGTGTGGAAGTGGTAGCAGGTCGAGTGTGTGTGGAAGTGTGGGCGGGAACCTGCTGGGTGGGTGGGGGTACGTGCGGGAGACGCTCCAGAACCTGGGTAAGACAGTAGTGAATCTGGGGGAGCAGGTCAAAGCGCCCAGCCATCGCAGAGACGGTGGAGGACAGGGTCCTAAGGTCGCCTCTGAGGCCACTCACCGCCCCCTCTAGAGCACGAATGCTCTGAAGTACAGTGTCGGGGGGAGGTGGTGCAGAGGGACGCACCGGTCGGGGCTGTGCAGGGCGTGGCTGGCGGACTCGAGTCGCGTATGTGACGGGCTCAGCGGGGAAGGGTACGAAAGGTGCTGCGCTCGCAAATGTGGGCCTGGCCTCAGTGTGAGGCCGGGGCACCGGCTGGTGAGAAGTGGAGGCAGCAGCAACGAAAGAAGAATGCAAAAGTGGCAGCGAGGCGGCTAGAGAGGTCGGTGGCACAGAAGTGTGGACAGACGCCACGACGCTCTCGGAAAATACAGCAGGGGTGGAGACAGAGGTGACTACCGCTGGGGTGGAAGTGTGTGGACCAAAAGGCGCAACCCCAGCGGAGATCATGCTAGCCATGGTCTCCACGACCGCGGCAAACGAAGGCTCTCCACTCTCAACAAAGGTCGATGGGCGCTCGGGGAGTGCGGAGCAAAGAGGCTCGACGGACAGAGGGCCAGTGGTAGTGGTGGGAGTGGTGGTGACAGCCTCGGAAGTGGTGGAGGTGGTGGAAGTGGGCTCAGCTGAGGTACTCTCGACACCGACAGAGGTGTCAGGAGCAGCAGAAATGTCAGGTATAGGCTGAGGGGCCACGGGGTCAACAGGGGCAGCAGGCTCGGTAGGGTGTGCAACAGGGTCTGCGGGGGCAGCGTGGGCCTGCTCGGCCTCCTCGGCCTCGAGCACGTAAGCAGCGGGGATGAGAACATCCATCACAGGGAGCCAGTCTGCCTGGGCTGGTGCAATCTGAGTCTGAGCTGGGCTCGGAAGAATCATGTAATCGGCCCCGTAAGGGCCGTGCAACCAGACCCAGTGACGCTCACCGTGCGGACGAAGCATCTTCATCCGGGCCATAACATCTATCGACAGAGAAGTGGGGCCCGGGACTCGTCGCAAGTCGTCAGGGAAGTCCTCACCGGTCATAAGGGCAAGCAAGGTGATCAGGCCGCCGCAGCATATCGGTGAGCGAGCGCCCACCGATACGATGATGCGGTCCAAAAACCAAGCCGCGACATCAATCACGACGGCGGGGACCAGCTCATCGCCATCCCTAGATAGAGCTCTTGGACGTGTCATCGCGTAGAGCATGTAGAGCTCCGGCGTAGACATCGTGCCCGGCTCATATCTGGCCAAAAATGTCGTCGCCATAAGGCACTGAGCAATGCGGAGGCAGGGATGGACAATGGCCGAGGCCTTGGCCCTACTAGGGTCAAAGGCAGCGTGAAGACCCGTAATCCGGGCCCAGAAGGCACCGGCGTCGAAGGAAGGTGGGGGGATATGGGTGGGGCCGTAACCGCGATCGGCTCCGGGGACAGCGGGCCACGAGAAAAACGCTCTCATCATATCGAGAGTGACCTGGCACTCTCGATCCATGAACCGAAACGAGCATCCCTCGTCGGTCCGGGCGATCGAACTCAGAATCTCAAGTGTCGGGCGGGTGAACGTGTCCGCCGACACCTGGAAGAAATCTCGCCAGCCCACGTTGTCGTACAACGTGAGCATCCCCTCTAGTACCCCCAGGCGTCCTAGGTCAGCGAGGTGTGCAAACCTGGAGGGTACGATCGAGAGCTGGGAGATACGGTCGAAGACGGCGCGGTGTGCGTCGTCTCGGAACGTAATCCCGAGCGGCCCGACCAGTGGAGCCGGAGGTGGTGGCTGTGCGGGCTGTGCGGGCTGTGTGGGCGCTGCAGGCTGTGCGGGGTGTGCGGGGCCTGCAGGCTGTGCTGGGTGGATGGGGTGTGTGGGAGACGGCGGAGGAGAGTCCTCCAACTCGTGGGAGGGGCCGGCATCATCCGACCGCTTCCGCTTGGCGGAAGCTCTCTTCGACCGCGGTCGTGTCCGGGGCGGCATATCGGCCCCGAGCGCGCCGAAAAACGTGAAAAGTGTGGCGTGTGCAAAATAATGGAAAGAGTGTACCCCGACACGCCGCGAGTGCTAAGCAATGGAAGCGTGCAAAGTCAGCGCCTCCACGAAGCTCAAATCAGTCCCGAGAAGCTCCCCTGGGCTCCCCTAAGCTTCCAAAAACAACCTGCGCATGAAATGGCGATATCAGCGGGTAATATTCAAAACGTATGGAGCATTAGGGGTATCATAGATAGATATAGGAATTGATTTGGGTTAAGGGTTTGTTAAGCACATGGATCCTCGAAAAATACACAAAAAGAGGCGAAAAAGGCGAAATAAGCAATACCGGAGGTGGCCGGAGACACGGCCGCCGGCGGCGACTCGGGCGAGGCGCGGCGAGTGGTCGGCCGGCGGTGGCTGGCCGAGCGGCGGCGTGGCAACGGCGGTCGGGCGAGTAGGGGGTGCGAGTGGGCGAGGGAAGCTGAAAGGTCGGGGGTGCGAGCGGGCGATCGGATTTTAGCGTTTCAAAAAACGTGCCCCCCTCGACCTCTTATATAGCAAAAGTTACGACTCGGCCGAGTGACTTGGCCACTCGGCCGAGTACGGTCAATAGAAAATTCCTCCTCGCCTACGCTTCGGCCGAGTGGCCTTACCAGCCTCGGCCGAAGGGAGTAAGTCCATTCGGCCGAGTGGCTCAAGCTACTAGGCATGACTCGCCCTATGAGGGTATCCGTGTTACTCGGCCGAGTGGGAATATATGCTCGGCCGAGTAGCAGTTATATTGAAATCAGGAAAAAAAATAGAGAGTTGGGTACAGCAGACTTCCCTCGTTCGTGAGCGGCTCGGCCGGACGAACTTCTGTACTCGGTCGAGTGACTAGTATGCTCGGCCGAGTGAGCCTTGTGTTCTGCTGTTTGTCTTTGTTTGGGCTCTAAACTCCGTCTTTCTTCCTCCAGTCGATTCCATCTTCTTCCTAAGCGTCAAGCGCCTTCTTGGGGCGCTCCTCATCGGCTCGTTCATCCTCCTCATGATGGATTTACCTATCTCCTCTCCTGTCAAGAAAAATAGGACCCGTTATCACAAAAATTTTGGGCGAACGACTCAAAACACTAAAAATTTTTAAAACGAAAATAAAGAAAAAGTAAAAATAAAGGAAAAAACGTCGGGTTGCCTCCCGACAAGCGCTCGTTTAAGGTCGTGAGCTCGACCCCCTATGATTTTCAATCAATGTGGGATGTTTGGTGCATATGAGATGCACCCATCAAACTTTCCGAGGAGCGCGCTTGGATTTGGACGTGGCGGCGTGTTCTCCCTCGGTGGTCTCCCATCTCGAATAGTGTTGGGGGGAGGCTCCCCCAAGCTAGCATTTGCTCCGGTCAACGGCTTCACCGGTGATGCCGATTTCCGTACCGGAGGAGCTTTCTTTGGAGACTTTAATTTCGAGATGATCACTCCTTATTTTACACCTTTTTCCCGCATTTTTGCATGCCATTTAGATCGCCCAAATCATGTTTTTCACGATATATCGACGATATTGCGATGCTTTTCACGATTTGTTGTTTTTGTCGCATTTCAGGTGATTTGGCACGATTTGGAGTGATCTCGATATGCGCTTACTCCAGAGGGTCACCGACGACCTCCCCGAGGGGTATTTTGCTGTTGGAGAGGAGCGGAAGAAGAACGGACGTCGCAGGAGCGACGAGGAGGCCAAAATAAGCAGATTGGGCATGTTTAGTGTCCCACTCGACCGAGTGGAGGACCCACTCGGCCGACCAGCGAGACACCGCTCGGCCGACCAGATCAGACACGATTCCTATGTGCACTCGGCCGAGCGACGGAGACCACATCGGCCGAGTGAAGAGACCACGTCCGCCCGAGTGGCGCCCAGACGAAGCCCTTCAAAAATCTCCAAGTTTCTGTTTTTCGGCTGCCTGAGCTTCAGAAGACCCACTCGGCCGAGTGGAGAATCCCGTCCGCCCGAGTACAATGAAGCCATCGGCCGAGTGACGACAACTCACTCGGCCGAGCCGCCCCCGAAGTAGAGACCCCTGAAGGCCCCGACTTACTGGAAAATTACAGGGTTTCTCACTCGGCCGAGCGACTTTTGTCACTCGGCCGAGTGCGACGCGCTGCCTGTAGCGAAAATTGCGGAAAACAGGCTGCGCAGGGGTATTTTGGTCACAGTTTTTGGACGATTTTGGGGGCTATTTAACCCCTGTTTTTACCCTAGTTTGGAGAGCTTCTCCTTAGATTTTTTTTGCAGCTTTTTAGATTAGTTTTTTTAGTTTTATTCTTGGGATTGGAGACGAGAAAAAGTTTGATTTTTGTTGGATTAATTGAAGAACTCCATTGGTTTGTCTTTCTCTTCCCCAAAAATTCTATTTTTATTGCATATCTCAATATTGTGATGAATTCTATTGCTTATTTCATTGATTGTTTTTGTGATCTTGCTATGAATTGTGAGTAGTCGCCACGTCTTGGGGCGTGGGGATGAACCCTACAAGCCCAACTTCATATTTGTGATGAATTAGTAGAAATTTTGCTAGAATCGATATCTAGGGATTAGATTGGGATCAATTTACTACGGTGAGCTAGGAGTTCATACCGATCGGGATTTGCAAGAGATTGGATCCCGATTCGATAGGAAACCCTAGAAATCCGGATTGGGTTGTAGTCGAATTTCCGTAGTATCGGTTTGCAAGAGATTGGACCGATACTAGGGTTTCCGGTTGCAATTCCGTGCCAATACCCATTTGCAAGAGATTGGACGGGTAGGAACTATCCCAATCTAGATCGCGAGCCGAGTTTGCAAGAGAATGGGCTCGGTGCGCGATTGGACGATGATGTTGATCCTAATGCTAGCTTTCCTAGGCTAGGGTTTGCAAGAGATTGGACCCAAACCTAGGATAGCTATAGACCGGCAACAGCGCGAGAGCGTGAGCTTGGTTCTACATTCAGTTGCAACTAGTCCATCCAAAATCTCAATCTAGCAATTTTGAAACCGACGAACCACATTTATGAGATACGGTGAGTAGCGGGGATTCCCCATTTCCTAGACGTTCTTTATTTGATTGATATTTCCGCACTTTGTCTGACGATTGTGACAGGATCGCCAGAGGCAAATCTTTCTTCTTGAATAGCCAGGGTGATTGGAACAAGCACGGTCATTCGTCCTCCCTGTGTTCGATATCCCGCTCGCTGCTACACCGTGCACTTGCGGTAAAACTACAACCGTTCTTCCGGGTGTACGCCCGGGAGCGATCAAGTTTTTGGCGCCGCTGCCGGGGAGGGCGTTTAGACGGTGTTCGTCATATACCACCCGGTTACTTCTCTTTCTCTCTTTCTTTACTTTCTTCTGTTCGCACATTCTCCTTGTATTTTGCATAAGGCCTTTGCAGGAAGAATGGAGAATGCAATGTCAACAATAGAACTCAGTCAGGAAGACTATGACTCCTTCACAGACCTCCTTAAGGAGCTTGTCGATGAGGTCCACGCTACCGGAGCTTTTGCTATCGACGTCAAGGACCTCGACGAACAACTGTTTGCTAGATTCGTGATGGACCAGATCTCCCCGGAGGGGACTATCGGGGGAAATGTCAGAGTTGACGTGATCGACGACAAATTATATTTCGAAAACGGTGGAACAAGTGTCGAGGATCACCATACTCCGGGAGGATCTTCAGAGCAAACCAGCTTTCAGGGAGTTACACCCCATGACACTTACTCTTGCTTCTATGAATCGTCTGATGTGTTTCATGATTCCAGGGACGAACCGGAGCCGAGTGAAAGCTCTAACGAAGCTTGCGCAGAATCGGAGAGCGCTTATTTCGATGCATCATCCTCACTAAGTAGTGAGTCTGACTCTTCACAAGAGAGCGCGCCACCTGAGCACGAGCTAGACCCGGATGGCAAGAAAGGAGCGAAACTCATGTGAGCCGATGAAGTAGAAGGAGAGGCGCCTCTTCAGGTAGAACTTAAACAATTACCTCCGAATCTAAGGTACGCCTTTTTGGGTAACAAATTAACTTTCCCGGTGATAGTAAACTCCCACCTCGCGCCAGACCAACTTGAAAAACTCCTAGACGTTCTTAGGAGCCATAAAGATGTCCTGGGATACACTATCTCCGATCTAAAAGGGATAAGCCCTAGGCTTTGCACGCATAGGATCCATTTGGAGGACACCGACGCCACCTCCATAGAGCCTCAAAGGCGGTTAAACCCGAACATGAAGGAGGTGGTTAAAAAAGAAATCCTAAAATTGCTAGAAGCCGATATAATCTATCCTATCTCAGACAGTAGATGGGTTAGCCTAGTTCACGTCGTCCCCAAGAAAGGGGGGATGACTGTCATAAAGAATGAGAAAGGTGAGCCCATATCTACGCGCACCGTCACGGGATGGCGAATGTGCATTGACTATAGGAAACTCAATAAAGCCACCCGAAAGGACCATTACCCATTGCCCTTCATTGATCAAATGCTTGAACGCCTCGCAAAACATAAATACTTTTGCTATCTAGACGGGTATTCGGGATTCTTCCAAATCCCTTTGCACGAAGATGACCAAGAGAAGACAACTTTCACTTGCCCCTATGGCACCTATGCCTACCGTAGGATGCCGTTTGGCCTTTGTAATGCTCCCACCACCTTTCAGAGGTGTATGACATCCATATTTTCCGATTACATTGAAAATATTATGGAAGTCTTTATGGATGATTTCTCGGTTTATGGAAGTGAGTTTGATTCTTGTTTGGAAAATCTTACTAAAGTCCTAAAAAGGTGCCAACAAAACAATCTCACTCTCAATTGGGAGAAGTGTCACTTCATGGTCACGGAAGGTATAGTCCTCGGACACCTAGTCTCTTCGAGAGGGATTGAGGTAGATAAAGCAAAGATTGAGGTAATCGAGAAACTCCCTCCTCCTATTAATGTCAAGGGCATTAGAGGCTTTCTTGGTCACGCGGGGTTTTACCGCCGCTTCATCAAGGATTTCGCCTCGATTGCCCGACCACTTACCTATTTGCTCGCTAAAGATATTCCTTTTATTTTTTCAGGTGAATGCTTACAAGCCTTCAACGCCTTGAAAGAAGCACTAGTCTCCGCGCCCATCATACAACCGCCGGATTGGAGCCTTCCTTTTGAGCTAATGTGCGATGCTAGCGACCAAGCCATTGGAGCGGTATTGGGACAAAGAAAAGATAAGAAGCTTCATGCGATATACTATGCGAGCAAGACATTGGATGACGCGCAGAAAAACTACACAACTACTGAAAAGGAGCTTCTAGCGGTCGTCTATTCCATAGAGAAATTTCGCTCCTACCTCCTCGGTTCCAAGGTGATTGTCCACACCGACCATGCGGCATTGAAGTATCTTTTAAACAAGAAGGAGGCCAAACCTCGGTTGATTAGGTGGATACTCTTGTTGCAAGAATTCGACTTAGAGATCAGAGATAAGAAGGGTATGGACAATGTCGTGGCGGATCATTTATCTAGGCTCATGCGCGACAAGGAGGACGAGAGTTTGCCTATCGACGACACATTCGTGGATGAGAGGCTCTATGCCATAAGGACCGGTGAAGTACCTTGGTACGCGGACTTCGTCAACTACTTGGCTTGTGGAATCAAACCGCATGGGATGTCTACGCAACAAAAGAGGAGATTTCTGCATGAGGTCCGTAGCTATTTTTGGGAAGATCCCTAACTTTTCAAGATATGCAAAGATAGTGTCATTCGTAGGTGTGTTTCTAAAGAGGAGGCGACATCCATCATTTTGCATTGCCACGGTCTACCATGCGGAGGACATCATGCCGCCTCTAAAACAACCGCTAAGATCTTGCAGAGCGGATTCTTCTGGCCAACAATGTTTAGGGACACCCACGCTTTTGTGAAGGGGTGCGATAGATGCCAACGGACCGGGAATATCTCCAAGCGCAATGAGATGCCGATGAGACCCATCCAAGAAATCGAGCTTTTTGATTGTTGGGGAGTAGACTTCATGGGGCCATTTCCGTCGAGCAATGGTAACAGATACATCCTATTGGCCGTTGACTATGTCTCCAAATGGGTGGAAGCAATTGCCACCCCTACTAATGATGCAAGGGTCGTCTCCAAGTTCTTTAAGCAAAATATCTTCCCACGCTTCGGAGTGCCTCGTACCTTGATAAGCGACGGGGGAAGCCACTTCATAGAGAACAAGTTTGAAGCCATGCTAAAGAAGTACGGGGTAAATCATAGAGTTGGCATGGCATATCACCCCCAGACAAGCGGCCAAGTGGAAGTCTCAAATAGAGAAATTAAGCAAATTCTCAAAAAGACGGTGGATCGATCTAGAAAGGATTGGTCAATGAAGCTAAACGATGCTCTATGGGCATATCGCACGGCCTTTCGCACTCCTATAGGCACCACACCGTTCCGGCTCGTTTATGGGAAAGCTTGCCACTTACCCGTAGAGTTGGAGCACCGCGCGTATTGGGCCATCAAAACCTTTAATTATGATTACAAGAGTGCGGCGGTGAGGCGACTCTTGGACATCAACGAGCTTGATGAGATAAGAAGAGACGCCTACGAAAGCTCAAGAATTTACAAAGAAAGGACCAAGATTCTCCACGATGCCCGCATAACCGTCACGGACTTCAAAGTAGGAGACAAGGTCTTGCTCTATAATTCCCGGCTCCGACTATTTCCCGGTAAGTTGAGGTCACGTTGGTCCGGACCTTTCACCATCAAGCATATACAACCGGGAGGAGCTTTCGAGTTGGAGAGCAAGGACGGTTCCACGTTCAAAGTAATTGGTCAGAGGCTCAAACACTATTCCGAGGGAGTTCCGACGGGCGAAACCAATAGAATATATTTGCTTAAGGGACGGCCGGATGATCTTTCATACCTACTTGATGAGGTAATTGAGGAGGCGATTCCCCACTCTATTGGCGCTCTATTCGATGAAGATTTCGAGGAAGGCCCGGATTTAGGCCAAAATGAGAAGAAAGATGATTCCCCTGACCTCTCCGCTGAAGATGATGAAGGCGACGCTGATGTCGCAAGGATTCGAGAGCTCTGTAAGCTCTCGAAATTAAAGTCTCCAAAGAAAGCTCCGCCGGTACGGAAATCGGCATCACCGGTGAAGCCGTTGACCGGAGCAAATGCTAGCTTGGGGGAGCCTCCCCCCAACACTATTCGAGATGGGAGACCACCGAGGGAGAACACGCCGCCACGTCCAAATCCAAGCGCGCTCCCCGGAAAGTTTGACGGGTGCATCCCATATGCACCAAACATCCCACATTGATTGAAAATTATAGGGGGTCGAGCTCACGACCTTAAACGAGCGCTTGTCGGGAGGCAACCCGACGGTTTTTGCTTTATTTTCACTTTTTCTTTATTTTCGTTTTAGAAATTTTTAGTGTTTTGAGTCGTTCGCCCAAAAATTTTGTGATAACGGGTCCTATTTTTTCTTGACAGGAGAGGAGATAGGTAAATCCATCATGAGGAGGATGAACGAGACAACGAGGAGCGCCCCAAGAAGGCGCTCGACGCTTAGGAGGAAGATGGAATCGACTGGAGGAAGAAAGACGGAGTTTAGAGCCCAAACGAAGACAAACAGCAGAACACAAGGCTCACTCGGCCGAGCATACTAGTCACTCGGCCGAGTACACAAGTTCGTCCGGCCGAGCCGCTCACGAACGAGGGAAGTCTGCTGTACCCAACTCTCTGTTTATTTTCCTGATTTCAATATAACTGCTACTCGGCCGAGTATGTATTCCCACTCGGCCGAGGAAAACGGATACCCTCCTAGGGCGAGTCATGCCGAGTAGCTTGAGCCACTCGGCCGAATGGACTTACTCCACTCGGCCGAGGCTGGCAAGGCCACTCGGCCGAGGCTGGCAAGGCCACTCGGCCGAAGCGTAAGCGAGGAGAAATTTTCATTGATCTCGCTCGGCCGAGTAGCTTAGTCACTCGGCCGAGTCGTAACTTTTATTATATAAGGGGCGAGGGGGGGGCACATTTTTCGAAACGCGAAAACCCCCAAACAGCCCGACCCTTCAGCTCCCCTCGCCCGATACCCCTCGCTCGCGCCCCCACTCGCCCGACCAGCCTGCTCGCGCCGCCACTCGGCCCGCCACTACCGGCCGAGCACCTCCGGCGCCTCGCCCGAGTCGCCGCCGGCGGCCGCCGCCCCTACCACCCCCGGTATCGCCTTTATTGCCTTTTTCTCCTCTTTTTGAGTATTTTTTGAGGATCCATGTGTTAAACGACCCCCAAACCCAAATAAATTTCTATATTTATCTGTTATACCCCTAATGCTCCATACGTTTTGAATATTACCCGCTGATATCTCCATTTCACGTGCAGGTTGCTTTTGGGAGCTTAGGGGAGCCCAGGGGAGCTTCTCGGGACTGATTTGAGCTTCGAGGAGGCACTGACTTCGCACGCTTCCATTGCTTAGCACTCGCGGCGTGTCGGGGTACACTCTTTCCATTATTTTGCACACGCCACACTTTTCACGTTTTTTGGCGCGCTCAGGGCCGATATGCCGCCCCGGACACGGCCGCGGTCGAAGAGAGCTTCCGCCAAGCGGAAGCGGTCAGATGATGCCGACCCCTCCCACGAGTTGGAGGACTCTCCTCCACCGTCTCCCACACACGCCGTCCACCCAGCACAGCCTGCAGGCCCCGCACACCCCGCACAGCCTGCAGTGCACCCACAGCCCGCACAGCCTCTCCCTGCCGCTCCACATCCACCACCACCGGCTCCACTGGTCAGGCCGCTCGGGATTACGTTTCGAGACGACGCACACCGCGTCGTCTTCGACCGTATCTCCCATCGCTCGATCGTACCCTCCAGGTTTGCACACCTCGCTGACCTAGGACGCCTGGGGGTACTAGAGGGGATGCTCACGTTGTACGACAACGTGGACTGGCGAGATTTCTTCCAGGTGTCGGCGGACACGTTCACCCGCCCGACACTTGAGGTTCTGAGTTCGATCACCCGGACCGACGAGGGATGCTCGTTTCGGTTCATGGATCGAGAGTGCCAGGTCACTCTCGATATGATGAGAGCGTTTTTCCCGTGTCCCGCTGTCCCCGGAGCCGATCGCGGTTACGGCCCCACCCATATCCCCCCACCTTCCTTCGACGCTGGAGCCTTCTGGGTCCGGATTACGGGTCTTCACGCTGCCTTTGACCATAGTAGGGCCAAGGCCTCGGCCATTGTCCATCCCTGCCTCCGCATTGCTCAGCGCCTTATGGCGACGACCTTTTTGGCCAGATATGAGCCGGGCACGATGTCTACGCCAGAGCTCTACATGCTCTACGTGATGACACATCCCAGAGCTCTATCTAGGGATGGCGATGAGCTTGTCCCCGCCGTCGTGATCGATATCGCGGCATGGTTTTTAGACCGCATCATTGTATCGGTGGGCGCTCGCTCACCGATATGCTGCGGCGGCCTGATCACCTTGCTTGCACTTATGACCGGCGAGGACTTCCCTAACGACTTGCGACGAGTCCCGGGCCCCACTTCTCTGTCGATAGATGTTATGGCCCGGATGAAGATGCTTCGTCCGCACGGTGAGCGTCACTGGGCTGGTTGCACGGCCCTTACGGGGCCGATTACATGATTCTTCCGAGCCCAGCTCGGACTCAGATTGCACCAGCCCAGGCAGACTGGCTCCCTGCGATGGATGTTCTCATCCCCGCTGCTTACGTGCTCGAGGCCGAGGAGGCCGAGCAGGCCCACGCTGCCCCTGTAGACCCTGTTGCACACCCTGCCGAGCCTGCCGCCGAGCCTGTTGACCCTGTGGCCCCTCAGCCCATACCTGATGTTTTCGCTGCTCCTGACACCTCTGTCGGTGTCGAGAGTACCTCAGCTGAGCCCACTTCCACCACCTCCACCACTTCCGAGGCTGTCACCACCACTCCCACCACCACCACTGGCCCTCTGTCCGTCGAGCCTCTTTGCTCCGCACTCCCCGAGCGCCCACCGACCTTTGTTGAGAGAGGAGAGCCCTCGTTTGCTGCGGTCGTGGAGACCATGGCTAGCATGATCTCCGCTGGGGTTGCGCCTTTCGGACCACACACTTCCACCCCAGCGGTATTCACCTCTGTCTCCACCCCTGCTGTATTTTCCGAGAGTGTCGTGGCGTCTGTCCACACTTCTGTGCCACTGACCTCTCTGGCCACCTCGCTGCCACTTTTACACTCTTCTTTCACTGCTGCTGCCTCCACTTCTCACCAGTCTGTGCCCCGGCCTCGCACTGAGGCCAGGCCCACATTTGCGAGTGCAGCACCTTTTGTTCCCTTCCCCGCTGAGCCAGTCACATACGCGACTCGAGTACGCCAGCCACGCCCTGCACAGCCCCGACCGGTGCGTCCCTCTGCACCACCTCCCCCCGACACTGTACTTCAGAGCATTCGTGCTCTAGAGGGGGCGGTGAGTGGCCTCAGAGGCGACCTTATGACCATGTCCTCCACCGTCTCTGCGATGGCTGGGCGCTTTGACATGCTCCCCCAGATTCACTACTGTCTTACTCAGGTCCTGGAGCGTCTCCCGCGCGTACCCACACCCACCCAGCAGGTTCCCGCCCACACTTCCACACACACTCGACCTGCTACCACTACTACACCCACACCCACTCAGCGGCCTGTCCAGCCACCACCACCACTTCCGCCTCAGGACGGAGACGGTGCAGCACCACCTTTCTAGGCACCCTTGATGCCATCGATTATTCCTGCCGTTGTGCTGCCCGTTTCTGCTGGGTCCTGTTGCACTTTTGCCCACCCCCCCCCCCCCTCCCCTCACTTATTTTGGGATTCTCATGTCGACCATATATTTATATATCTTTTCTGGGAGAGAGGGAGCGTTTTTGGTGACACTCTTATATATCTATATCACTCCTATCTGTGCATGCATCATGACCGCATCATATTTTCATGTCTTTTTCTTTCTTTTTATTTTCATTTTTCTTTTCATCATGCATGCATCCTCACCATCCCCTCACACTTCTTGTCTCTCCGTGTGCCACACTTTGCACATTGAGGACACTGTGCCATTTAGCTTGGGGGAGTGAGTTCTCACGTTCTTTTTCGATTTGCCACCTTTATTTTTAGTTTTTCACACCATTTTTTGCTTTTGCACTTATTTTTCATCATTTTTCTTTTATTTTGCCATGCATCACGTTTTTCTTATTTTTTCTGTGTGCCGCATTGTAAATAGTTCCTTTTTCCCTTTATCTTTATTTCTTTTTCATCTCATGCTAGAGATGACTTTTCTATGATGATGATGACGTTGGATTTAGCTTACTCTATATGTATGCTATATTTGTCATGTCTTAGACTTTATTTCTGATATCATATGCTATGACTTGCTTTGCATCTAGAGATAGTAACCCACACTTTTGCCACATAAAAATGGATGAAACTCTATTATTAGCTGAGTCTGAATATTCATATGTATGCTGTCACAGAAAACACACCAAGATTCACGCATTGAATGCTTATATCTGGAGTACTGATTTCTTTTTCCTATATCACTTCTATATGCATGAATTGTACACTTCACTTCAGGATGATTGAATGATGTTAGCTATGATAAATCTGGATTAGTTAGCTTTTTTGTGATCAAAACTGAGTAGATTAGATTACCCTGCTGAGTTGTCGTGCATGTCTTATAGAGTGAACCGAGAGTTATATTTATTTCTTTCTCCACAAATCTTGAACATCATTTCTCTACTTTTAAAATCATTGGTGAATCTCCCCTTAGCGATTCTATTTTATGGCATTTCCCCCGCTACTAATTCCTAGCTCCAAATCTCTTATTCTCTATAAAAATATATATATATATAATAAAATAGAGAAAAACATTCTTGAACATCATTATCTCTCTTCGAGTTGGGATCGTTGTGTATTTATGCTATATATATAAAAAAAGAAAAGAAAAAAAAGAGGAAAGAGGAAAAATCCTCAATAAAACGATCCCATCTCACCTTCTTTCTTTCTTCTTTCTTCTTACTACCTTTGGAGCTATATAAAAAAGGGGATGTGAATATTTTTTATGTCACCACGCTTATAGATAAGCTTGGGGGAGGGGATCCATTGATGTGTGAGAGAGTGACTACTTGACGTTGCACGACAACCTAGGCTAAGTAATATTCTATACTCGGTGAGATTATTTCTAGCTTTACGAAATCCAGAAATCTAAGCCTAGCATTCATTTCATGAAATCCATACTTTTCTATTCTCTCTATTCTATTGTGTGATACTCTTATACTCCTGATAGAAAGCATTCAATTGAAAAGTGTGTGATCTGTGATTTGTATACCGCTTTAAATGATTCAGACGATGTTAATTTTAGAATTATTCCGTTTTTCATGATTATATCGTTGTTCGTGGGTTTTCCATTTCTATTTGCACTATTATACTATGATATCAAAATAAAATCTTTTGACATGAGTTTTTCATTCGGTGCATGCTATATGAGTAAGTGAAACCCCCGTCCTGAGAAAATGATCTAGTAGCTTACCTCTTCGCTTCTTTCTCTCTTCTTTATTTTCATTTCGTTTTCCATTCTTCTCCGTTTTTCATTTTTCATTTTTCGCCATTTTCGTTTTCCAATTCCACCGGGTTTGCCATTTACTTATCTTCCTCGAGGACGAGTAAGAGGCAAGCTTGGGGGATTTTGATCACTCCTTATTTTACACCTTTTTCCCGCATTTTTGCATGCCATTTAGATGGCCCAAATCATGTTTTTCACGATATATCGACGATATTGCGATGCTTTTCACGATTTGTTGTTTTTGTCGCATTTCAGGTGATTTGGCGCGATTTGGAGTGATCTCGAGATGCGCTTACTCCAGAGGGTCACCGACGACCTCCCCGAGGGGTATTTTGCTGTTGGAGAGGAGCGGAAGAAGAACAGACATCGCAGGAGCGACGAGGAGGCCAAAATAAGCAGATTGGGCATGTTTAGTGTCCCACTCGGCCGAGTGGAGGACCCACTCAGCCGACCAGCGAGACACCGCTCGGCCGACCAGATCAGACACGATTCCTATGTGCACTCGGCCGAGCGACGGAGACCACATCGGCCGAGTGAAGAGACCACGTCCGCCCGAGTGGCGCCCAGACGAAGCCCTTCAAAAATCTCCAAGTTTCTGTTTTTCGGCTGCTTGAGCTTCAGAAGACCCACTCGGCCGAGTGGAGAATCCCGTCCGCCCGAGTACAATGTAGCCATCGGCCGAGTGACGACAACTCACTCGGCCGAGCCGCCCCCAAAGTAGAGACCCCTGAAGGCCCCGACTTACTGGAAAATTACAGGGTTTCTCACTCGGTCGAGCGAATTTTGTCACTCGGCCGAGTGCGACGCTCTGCCTGTAGCGAAAATTGCGGAAAACAGGCTGCGCAGGGGTATTTTGGTCACAGTTTTTGGACGATTTTGGGGGCTATTTAACCCCTGTTTTACCCTAGTTTGGAGAGCTTCTCCTTAGATTTTTTTGCAGCTTTTTAGATTAGTTTTTTTAGTTTTATTCTTGGGATTGGAGAGGAGAAAAAATTTGATTTTTGTTGGATTAATTGAAGAACTCCATTGGTTTGTCTTTCTCTTCCCCAAAAATTCTATTTTTATTGCATATCTCAATATTGTGATGAATTCTATTGCTTATTTCATTGATTGTTTTTGTGATCTTGCTATGAATTGTGAGTAGTCGCCACGTCTTGGGGCGTGGGGATGAACCCTACAAGCCCAACTTCATATTTGTGATGAATTAGTAGAAATTTTGCTAGAATCGATATCTAGGGATTAGATTGGGATCAATTTACTACGGTTAGCTAGGAGTTCATACCGATCGGGATTTGCAAGAGATTGGATCCCGATTCGATAGGAAACCCTAGAAATCCGGATTGGGTTGTAGTCGAATTTTCGTAGTATCCGTTTGCAAGAGATTGGACCGATACTAGGGTTTCCGGTTGCAATTCCGTGCCAATACCCGTTTGCAAGAGATTGGACGGGTAGGAACTATCCCAATCTAGATCGCGAGCCGAGTTTGCAAGAGATTGGGCTCGGTGCGCGATTGGACGATGATGTTGATCCTAATGCTAGCTTTCCTAGGCTAGGGTTTGCAAGAGATTGGACCCAAACCTAGGATAGCTATAGACCGGCAACAGCGCGAGAGCGTGAGCTTGGTTCTACATTCAGTTGCAACTAGTCCATCCAAAATCTCAATCTAGCAATTTTGAAACCGACGAACCACATTTATGAGATACGGTGAGTAGCGGGGATTCCCCATTTCCTAGACGTTCTTTATTTGATTGATATTTCCGCACTTTGTCTGACGATTGTGACAGGATCGCCAGAGGCAAATCTTTCTTCTTGAATAGCCAGGGTGATTGGAACAAGCACGGTCATTCGTCCTCCCTGTGTTCGATATCCCGCTTGCTGCTACACCGTGCACTTGCGGTAAAACTACAACCGTTCTTCCGGGTGTACGCCCGAGAGAGATCACGAGAGCTTACAGAGCTCTCGAATCCTTGCGACATCAGCGTCGCCTTCATCATCTTCAGCGGAGAGGTTGGGGGAATCATCTTTCTTCTCATTTTGGCCTAAATCCGGGCCTTCCTCGAAATCTTCATCGAATAGAGCGCCAATAGAGTGGGGGATCGCCTCCTCAATTACCTCATCAAGGAGGTCCATGTAATCAAGCTCCTCGTGGTAAGGCATGTGCTTCATAGCCTTAGGAATGTGAAGCTCCACCTCGATGTTGCCGACGTTTAAAGTTAGTGTACCTTCGCGCACGTCGACGATGACTCCGGCGGTGGCGAGGAATGGGCGTCCAAGTATCAACGAAGTATCTCCCTCCTCCTTAACGTCCATGATCACGAAGTCACATGGCAAGCATATTCCCCCCGGGACTTGTAGCGGGATGTCTTCGGCGATCCCCACCGGCCTTGTTATCCGTCCATCGGCTAATTGAATGCGCATGTCGGTGGGTTTCAACTTTGTCCCGGTGTTTAGCCTTAAGAACATGGAGAGAGGCATGAGGCTCACACTAGCCCCTAGATCAACCAACGCCTTTTGAAGAGGAACGCCGCCCAAGGTGCAAGGAATCCGAAAACTCCCCGGATCTTTAAATTTTGTCGGCTCCTTCTCTCTCTTGGTAAACCAAGAGCCCTCCTCGGCTAGCATGATCTTCTCCTTCCTCTTTCTCCCCGAAATCAAGTCCTTTAAGAATTTAGCATATGTGGGGATCTCCACGATGGCGTCGAGGAAGGGAATATTGAGGCTAACTCCTCTTAGATACTCGAGAAACTTCGCTAGCCTCTTCTCCATTTTCTCTCTAGCAAGCCTTTGGGGAAATGGGACCGGTGGCATGAAGCGCCTTTCCTCAATCAATTGTTCCGCTCTAGAGTTATCCTTTTCTTGTGGCTCTTTCTCCTTATCATCTTCAACTACCGGCTCAATTGGATCCAAGCTTTCCTCCACGGGCTCCTCGGTAGGAATCATAGCGGGGGAGGTATCCTTCCCGCCTCTAGTAGTAACGGCAACTACGGCATTGATGTGGCCGGTGTTGCTCCGTGGGTTTTGCTCGGGTTGCGCCGGTAATCGTTGAGTGTTCCGATTGAGCAACGCCAATTGCTCTGATATTTGAGCCACAACGGTATTAAGGGAGTCTTGCCCCGCCTTCAAGGTAGCATTGACCTTATTTTGCTCGACCATAAACGCATCCACCCTAGCTTCGAAGTCGGATCGTTGTTGAGCTTGTGGAGGGTTTTGATTTTGATTCCTCCACCATTGGTTGTATCCGGGCGGCCTATATGGTGGAACTTGTTGCTTCGGTTGGAAATTTTGTTGTGGAGGCCCCCTCGGCGGATAGTTTTGTTGTTGGGGTGGTGGTGGTCGAGCTTGTTGAGGTGGTTGTTGTGGCGGGTTCAAAGCTCCTTCATTGTTGGCGTAAGAGAATCCGGGATGATTTCTTGTGGCCGGATTGGCCCAATATCCTTGGTTCCCCGCAACATATTGTACTTTCTCCAAGGATCCTTCTCCTTGCTCTCCTCCCACATACATGGCTTGAGATTGGTCTTGCCAATCACACATTTGGTTGGTCGGTGCGGAGGTGGAAGGGGCTCCTTGGGGCTCCGTGATAAACTTCTCCAATCTCTCCACTACCTTGTGGAGAGAATCAAACTTGCTCGTAAGCTCCGCTACGGCCTTCGCCTCGTAGATGCTAGTCGGCTTTAAGGAGGACGTAGAGTGTCCTCGCTCATCGCCCCATTGTTGATTATTTGAGGCCATCTCCTCAATTAGGGCCGTAGCTTCCTCGGGAGTCTTTGACAAGATAGCACCATTCGCCGCGGCATCAATAATTTGCTTGGTCCCCGGTTGGAGACCGTTGTAGAAGCTATGAACCAGCTCCCAATCTTCTATGCTGTGGTGCGGGCATTGATGCTGCTAATCCTTAAAACGCTCCCAAGCCTCATAGAGCGTCTCCTGTGGTCCTTGCTTGAAGGACATGAGAGCGCTCCGGATCTTCACCGTATTCGATGGCGGATAGAACTTGTCAATAAATGCACTCGCCAACTCGTCCCAAGAGGTGAAAACTCCGTCAGCATGCGTCCTCAACCAATAGAGTGCCTTGTCCTTTAGCGTGAAGGGGAAGAGACGCAGTCTGATGGCATCGATGGAGACCCCCGGCATCTGAAATGTGGCGCACTTCGACAAGAATAATTGGATGTGGTAGTGGGGGTTCTCATGGGCGTTCCCATGAAATGGGTCTTGTTGCATCAAAACCACCAATCCAGTCTTCAGCTCAAAGTTCTTGTCAGCCGCCAACTCCGGCACGGCAATGGATGAGGTAGTAGAAGAGGTCTTAGGCCGAAGCCTATCTCGAATAGAAATTATCCTCGCCACCCTTGCCGCCAATTGTTCAGGAGTTTCCGGGTTGGTCATAAACCGCCCTTCCGGATTTTGTCTCCTTTCCGCTCTAAGTCTCCGCGCGGTACGTTCGATCTCGGGATCAAACAATATAGCTTCAGGGTCCGCCGTAGATCTCGTGTACATGCACAGAGAAAACAGAGTTTCAAAGAGATGATTAGTACCGTGGAAGGGTTAGGCAAAAACAAAGAAATGGAAATAATAATAGAATAATAAAAAAAAGAAATAGCTAGGGTGGTAAGATCAAACGCAATCGCCTCCCCGGCAACGGCGCCAAAAACTTGATCGCTCCGGGACGTAACCCTAAAGAACGGTTGTAGTTTTACCGCAAGTGCACGGTGTAGCAGCGAGCGGGATATCGAACACAGGGAGGACGAAT
>CM061142.1:570735461-570764566 GCA_030789695.1 Scilla litardierei
CTAGCAACCATGTGCACTTCTGCACTTGGCTTGGCAGCCACAAGCCGCTCTTCCTCTAATTCGAGGTGCTTGGAAACATCGTTGAAGGTCTTGATGCTCTCATTATGAGTGAGATGCATCTTCATCTGATCCCACCCATTTGGTAGGGAACGTATGACTGCTTGGATTTGTTGCTCATCTGTGAGCACATGACCTGCATCCTTTAACTCCGAGATAAGGTTCGCCATATGTCGCAGATGTTTCCCCATGGAATGATCTGGACGTTTCTTATATGAATCGAACCTTATATTTAAGGAGCGAAGTTTGGACACCGATGTGCCACCGAACTTCTCCTCTAGCTTGGACCATATGTACATGGCTAGGTCATGTTCTCGGAAGATGCGCATTATGTCATCAGCCATACTGCTTAATAACGTAATGCGCGTTATCTTGTTCTTCCGAGACCAAGAATCAAAAGCTTCCTTGTCTCGTCGGTGTTGGGCCGTAGTGCCCAACTCGGGTTCAATCATAACGTTCTTTAGAGTTTCGAGCTCTTCTTACTCCTCTAGAACGTATTGTATCTTGATGGACCAAAGTTTGTAATTATCGCCGGTGAGTTTTTCACCTCTGTTTAACTCAGCGACGATATTCTTTGAAGCGGAAGACATTTTACTTTTAAAATGCTGCAAAAGACACAAAAACCGAAGGTTTGATCAATACATTGCATTTAAATTCTTAAAATATAGCTCCCACTTGAAATGATAATAGAATATCCCATTTGGATAGTTCTAAAAGTTCAAATCCCACTTGGAATTATATTATATTTGATAAGTTACTTTCAAAAAATATTGAAGATGTTGTTCTAGAATCGAAAAGGTCTCTATGATTCCAATCACCATCTAGAACAACCTTCAATATTCCCCCATCATTTATCAAACAATCGTACTCTTATAGTACTTCGCAGCGGAAAATTACTTTTGAAAAACATATCTTTCAAAATGGAATAGGTGAGAGTTTGCGCAAAGAATTTTAGCGCAACAATTGCCAAGCCACGAGACCTGTTCTAGACACCCATGGGTTAGATAACCATGGCCGGATCGTGTTAGGACTTGGAATTCTAAATTGCGCTATCCCGATTAAGGACGGGACATAACCTATTTGAAAACATCTTTTTCAAAAAAAATTTAAAATACATTGGCTAATCTCCGTAGAGTAGATCACAACGTCATAAGTACATTGGCTAATCTCCGTAGAGTAGAGCACAATGACATGGCTAATCTCGCATGAAGTAGAGCACTATGGCTAATCTTCAAGGAGTAGAGCCCAAGGAAAAACTTCATTAAAATGTTAGCCCCGTATGGGCTAGTCGGCACTGTGGTTAGCCCCGTATGGGCTAATCGGCACATTCGAGTTTGACCAAGGCCTTTTGCCACCCCGTATGGGTCAGTTGGCAAGTTTGCGATCGACCAAGACCTTCTGCCGGATTGGTCGACCAAAACAACCAAATTGGTCGACCAATTATTTGGTCTGCAACTTCTCCCGGCCAGGGCCTCTGCCCTGGCCGAGGCTTGGCCAAGGGCCGGCCAGGGGCCCTGGCCCCCTCGGCCAGGGCCTCTGCCCTGGCCGAGGCCGGCCAGGGCCGGCCAGGCCCTGGCCACTGCCAGGGCCGGCCAGGCCGGCCATGGCCACTGCCAGGGCCGGCCCTGGCCACTGCCGGCCTGGCCATGGCCGGCCATGGCTTGGCCATGGCCGGTCATGGCCAAGGCCATTTTTGGCTTGGCCGGCCATGGCCGGCCTCCCCTTGTGTGGGGTGGCCGCACACCCCCGCCGGTGGGGGTTGCCGCGGTGGTTATCGGCCGTAGCCAACCCCCTCCGCATGGTGAGGGGGGTGCATGGCATTCATAGCCCATTTGGCCATGGTGCACATGCACTAAAATTCATCTTCCCCGATGGGAATAACCACCACCTTCTTCCTCGATGAAGCACCCGTTCGTCGATGAAGCACCCGTTCGTCGAGAAAGTGATTATTTTCTAATGGCCGTGTGCCAAAAATGAAAAATAACATACTACGTGAACGGTCGGTTCTTCCCGTCACGGAGAGTTCCTACCATATCCGTAATGATAGGAGACCCTAACGTGAAGAGAACAACCGCTGTGTTCTCTCCGTCACGAAGCGTTCCTATCGTATCCGTAATGGTAGGATACCCATTCGTGAAAAAGACAACGACTCGTTCATAGTTTCGACAGGACGGCGGTTTGACCGGGGCGAACCCGCATGGCTCTGATACCAATGTAGGATCCTGCCAAAACAGAGTTAGGATCGATAAATGAAGTTTAGACTTACGCTTGCGTATGCGGCACGGTAGTCTACGAAATTCGCCTTCGGATTCGCCACGACGGATCGAGTCTTCTCACGAACGGAGTAAGGCTACTAAATCCACAATCTAAATCTCTACTTTTAGATTAAGAACTTGGATAAAGGGAGAGGAAGTATTTCGGCAGAGCTTCGCTAGAATGAAAATGCATGCAAGAATGCCATGCAAAAGTGTTAGGAAATGGTTTACCCTTGGGTCTTATTTATAGCCCCCAAGGTAGTTATTTTAGGAGTAATTGTTCCTTAGGAACAATTTAACTAAGGTGTACCATTATACATGGCACATTATAAGCTTAAGTTGTACCATATGCATGGTACAACATAAGCTTAAGATATTACCCCTTTATTAGCCATATGTCGCATGCACTTATGCATATATAATGCGACTTTCCCATCAATCTAGAGATCCTCTCCGCAAGGGAACATATTCCCTTTGCGCACGACTTCGTGTGCGCGACGTTCGAGGTCCGTATTCCCTCGTACATCCCCTACAAGGGTGTACTAACGTCTTCCATATCCAACACGTGGGAGGTCGTTGGAGACCCGGATTGTCGAACTCTCGACCGACCTGGAGAGGTCGGACGTGGAGATGGCTTTGGCGCTGGCTGCGAGATCAAAGGCCGAGGAAAAGATCGCCGAGCTTGTAATGTCCCGCTCCCTGGGATACCCCAAGAAGCGAGTGTTACAAAATGAAAAGAGAATTACAATACACATACACTAGCAGGCCCACTGTGCACGTGTTGGGAAGTACACGTAATGATCCATAATTAAATGCAACTCCAAAGTTCCACCGAATTAAAACCAACACATAAGAACAACATAGATTAAAACATCCTTCATATTTATTAGAAACAAGGTTCTTTTACAACTTACATACAACTCAAATTTACATACAACATATAACATCAATATACACCTCTCATTAGCAACACCTCCTAACCATACCCAAATACAACTCAACACCCACAAAATCAATCCCCCACACTGCTCCAATCCCAAACTCTGCCAACTAAGCTTCTCCAACTGTCAATCACCTGAAAAATATCAACGGGGACACGTCAACGCGTGACCCAGTAGGAATTGCCAACTTCCACTAGTATGCTATTATGAAAATGAGACTACTTAACATGCAACCATGGCAATGTGCAAATGAAACATGAATAAGCAAGGGAATCATGCTACAAAACATATGAGCATGGCATTAAAGGAATGCAAGGGCAACTACTTTACATCCATGACATAGCATGAGACAAACTACAAGTAAACATCAAGCACCAAGTTGAAACATAAAGCAAGTTATAAGTGCTACAAAAATGAAGTGAGTTGTAACATCATTCCAAGGTACAAATGAGACTTTATAGATACAAGAGAGTCTCTCATGGCTATGGGACAATAGCCTTATACATGCATGGTTCATGGGTCAACATGGCATTTCTTCATGTAAAAATATTTAATTCACTTTTCCAACATATCATAAGGAACATCATAACAAGGTGTCATGCACATCGTGCCATGCCCACCATACCACCACAACTCATACCACATTATCACCAACATGAATGCATGCCATGTCCACCACATCCCTCCCACCATGTATAACAACTAAGGTCCCACATTCATGTTACAAGAACTATTCCAATAACATTAGTCAATACTTTAGTATTCTCCTCTCCTTTTCATTTCTTTTCTCTTTTTCATTAAGCCTTACAATTTTCCAAACAAACTCATGGCCAAGATTAATTATCAACCATTCTTCCTCACAAAATGAGGAGTACACAACTCTACTCTCATTAGCACAATTTTGCCATGAAGTCAAAGTTATAGCATCTCTTAACATTTCAGCTTGCTGGAAATTGCACAACAGTCAGGTTGAATGGCCGTTTACTCCATAGTTTTGTATGGAACATAACAATGCAATATAAATGAAAGTTGTAGGTATGATAGTTTTGGACTCACAGATAAAATTTCAGGAAAAACTATTAAGTAGGTGATTTATAGTGAATTATTTGGTGAAGTCTGTCAAATCTGTTTTCCTGACAGATTTTAGAGTCTGTATTGATTGCTGATTTTGGGCCTATTGCAGTTAGAATTTTGAAACTTAAGTACTGAGATGAAGTTGGAGAAAAACTTGTTAACTTTCCAACAAGACTAAGAACATCATAGCGTGTGCAGGTAATAAGCTCCATGTTTCTAAACTGTGTCCAGTGTGACAGAATTCCAATCCAGACATGTTGCAAAAATCGAATTTTTAACCTAACTTTCAGTTTGAATTGGAAAAATTTGTGAACATGAAAGTTATTAAGGACATCAATATACACAATATATAAAATTTCCAAAGCATTCCTATTAGCCAATTAAGCCCAGAACTTAGTCAAAGTTTCAGCTTTTCAGGATAAAGTTTTCAGCATCAAGAACAAAAGTGTTTCATGAAATTAATCATGTATTAAGCTCAAAATTAAGCCTGTACCAATTCTAAATATGACAATCAAATAACATACTAGGGAAGTTGGTCTTCCTACCTCAATTCTTGGATGAAATAATCTCCTCCTTCCTCCTTCATCTTGATTTCTCCTAAATTTTCCCTTCAATTTCTCTTCTTTTCCCTTCCCCCTTCTTCTTTCTTTCTTTCCTTCCTTTATTTCCTTTGTTTTTTTTGCCCATGAAATAATTCGGTTCATCCTAAGGAGAATGAAAGGGAGAGAGAGAAAGGGGATTACAACATCAATGAGAAGAAAGATAAAGAAAAGAGTAGAAGAGAGTAGAAAGTGGGGAAATAATTAGAGAAAGAAAAGATAATAAAACCTAGTAAAATATCTCCCTTCTAAAATCCTAGGTATTTACAAGATTGCCATTCTCTACAATCTTCTCATCTCCCTATACTCACAACCCATTCTAATTGCAAGTATGCCATTCCTACACATGGCATGCTACTACACACCCACTCCTAAAACTTAATTACAAGAGTGCCATACTCATACACTCTTCTCTCCAATAACTCAAGCCCAAAGCAAAGCCCAACAAACACACTAGCTAATAAAATTAGCTAAGGCCCAACTATATTAATAATAATCATTACCAACAAACACATCAATAATAATATCAATAACTACAACACCATTAATAATACCAATAATACAAATACTAATACTTCCCATTATTACAATAATACCACCCACCACTGCAACAATACTTACTACAACAAAAATATACAACAACTGTTATGAATGAGGGAGGCCTTTGGCCTCCCCTCCTTCATTACCCATTCATTAGGCCCCCATTACTTAGAGTAATGGGGACCCTTGGTCTCCTAGAGGCTTTTGGCCTCCCCACTATGAGATATATAAATAGAGCACCATGGCTCTTAGCATGGGGACTTATTCTTAGCAATGAAATTCTCTCTCTCTCTCTCTCTCTCTCTCTCTCTCTCTCTCTCTCTCTCTCTCTCTCTCTCTCTCTCTCTCTCTTGAGTTCTATTGCCTTTTAACACGTTATCAGCACCATGAAATGCTCACTCCCCATGAAATGCTAGAAAGCCATATAATAATGTAAAATTCCACTGGGATTCATGCCAAAAACAACCATTTAACATTGATAGTTTTGTTGTTGGGCCTGCAGCCCACTTGTGCCTATCAATAACTAAATAAATTAATTGGGCCTGCAGCCCCAATTACTTATCGGTTATTATTTTTGCCCACTAAATAATGGCCTGAAGCCAATTACTTAAAGGGACTATCCTCTATGTTAAATCACAAATAATTTATATATTCCATGTTGACAAATTGTTTTAAACATCCCTCTTGCATATTATAATCTATGGTTTACTAGGACTCTATTTTTCAAAATATAATTATCTTAAAGATCCTGAGACCGCTCTGCCGTTAGTCAACTAACCTAACGGTGTATGACGTTTCCACGTGGTCTACAAGATATTTATATTTTCTAGTTTCCCTTACCATATGTTTTGCTTGAGATATATGCGTGGTTGTTTACTTTTATGCCCGTAGCATATTTAGAACTGCGTGGATGTTTAAATCAGTAAAAATGTGTTTTTCGGGATCGGCCATTGTATACCTATTTACTTTCCTTGCACTTTTATTTTCTTTTGAGAGAATTTGTAAGTGAGGAAATTTGTATTTTAAAGCCAAAGCTCGATGCAACAGCACATAGAATTGATGAAAACTCCTTCAATGGATCATGATGTCGGTCAATGTGCTTGGCTAAGTTTGCTGGACCAACCTAGCTTGAATGGGTAACAAGTGGTCCTGGCTTAGTCAATTCCCTGGCCGCGTCCGCTGGACCGCAAGGAGTCGATTCATGACTGTGTAAGCCAAATCTCGATGCAACAACATATGAAGACGGAGATATAGGGACCCAGTTCAGTTTGGGTTTCCAAAGTTGTATTATTTTTTTTCCTATTATGGACTTTAAACGAACTTTGGACTGTGTACTATTTTGGGTATCTGGCCGATCCCCGCATTTTTACTTGTTTATTTCTTTATGCATGAATTTTTGAATTTTAATTAATTCATGCTCATTTTAAAATACGTAGATAAATGGCAAAATTGGCAAGCGTCGATTTCGAGGTCCTCGATTCTGCAGGGACAAATTACCTGAGTTGGCGAGTGGACCTGAAGTTCCACTTGCGTTCAATGGCCCTCCTTGGGTTCATTTTGGCTCCTTCCTCGGCCCCAGCAGCGGCCGAAGCTTCTGCTACAGCTAGCAGCAGCCCCACAACCACTGTATCCGATGTAGATAAGGCGAAAGCCATAATCTACATTAGGAAGTATATAGATCGGACCTTAAAGGCCGAATACTTAACGGTTGAGGACCCAAAGGACCTATGGACAGCGCTGGAAGCACGGTATAAACATCAAATTGATGTTATATTACCCCGTGCCAGTTATGAGTGGGAAAACCTCAGACTTCAGGACTATAAGTCCGTCGCTGAGTACAATTCTGCACTTCATAACATCACCTCACGCCTGAAGTTGTGCGGTGAAGAAGTGACAGAACAGCGCATGTTGGAAAAGACATTTACCTTGTTTCACGAGAAAGATGCAATCCTCATGCAGTAGTATCGTGAACGCAATTTCACGAAATTCTCCGATCTGATCTCATGCCTACTTAGGGCAGAGCAGAATTGAGACTTACTGCTTGCAACTCATAACTTGCGTCCAGCTGGCACTGCCCCTATCCCTGAAGCCCACCACGTTTCTCCCCAGAAGTGGAAAAATAAGAGGAAGGCTAAAAACACTAAAGGGAAAGCTATAATGAAGCAACCAAGAGGTGCAGCTCCACAGACAACCAAAAACAACAAGGGAAAAAGAAACTTCACTTGGAAGCGAAAGAACACCGAGCAAGTGTCACTTCCAAAGAAGAACTGGGAGGACAAATGCCATAGATGCGGCATGACTGGCCATTGGTCCAGAAACTGCCGCACTCCTCGCCACCTCCAGGATCTATACCAGGCGAGCCAGAAGTCTCTACCTGAAACAAACTTGGCGGCTGTTCAGCCACCAACAATGTTTACTGCAAAAGACTTCGAGAACGACGACCTTCTCGATTGAGCACCATCATTTATCTATGCTTTTTAGAATTCAATGTATCTTCATCTTTATTTGCTTAAGTACGAACTTTTATTTTCAAATGAATGTTTACATTTTTGCTCAAATAAATTTTCGTTTTTGCTTATATAGATGATGTCTGAGTGCCTAGTGGACAGTGCCTCAACGCACACAATCCTTCGCGATCATTGCTATTTTAATAGCTTAAATAAATATGACGGTCCTGTTATCACAATTTCAGGACTGTCCCAAATAATCGAAGGATCTGGTGAAGCAATTATATTGCTCCCAAATAACACAAGACTTCAAATAAAAAATGCATTATTCTCTCCTAAATCAAATAGGAATCTCGTAAGTTTCAAGGATTTCCGTTTAAACGGATATCACTTAGAAACCAGAGATGAAAATACGGTAGAATATCTGTATGTAACTCGTCAGAAAGATGACCGGAAGATCATCTGCGAACGATTCAAGGGACTCCCGTCGGGTCTCTACCAAACATACATTCAACCAATAGAAGCCAATATGACTGAGCACCAGACGTGCCAATCACTGCCAGAGTTCAAACTCTGGCACAATAGACTTGGTCACCCTGGAACAGCAATGATGCGACGCATCATCTCTGAATCCCGTGGACACAAATTGAAGAACCTGAAGATTCTTCAAAAGGGTGAATTTCCATGTCTCCCTTGTTTCAAGGGAAAACTTATAACGAGACCATCCCTCCTGAAAGTGGGATTAGAGTCTCCTGGCTTCCTTGAGAGAATTCATGGTGATATTTGCGGGCCTATTCACCCTGCAAGTGGCCCATTTCGGTACTTCATGGTACTGATTGATGCATCGACCAAATGGTCTTATGTGTGCCTCTTGTCCACCCGCAACCTAGCTTTTCCAAAGCTATTGGCACAAATAATAAGGTTGCGTGCTCATTTCCCCGATAACCAAATCAAGAAACTACGTCTTGATAATGCGGGAGAATTTACTTCACAAGTCTTCGAAGACTATTGCCGGGCAACGGGTATTGAAGTTAAACATCCGGTAGCACATGTTCACACCCAAAACGGATTAGCTGAGGCTCTTATAAAGAGACTCCAATGGATTGCACGTCCATTGCTTATGCAATCCCAGTTGCCTGTGGATGCTTGGGGGCATGCTATTTTACATGTCGCATCACTTATTAGGATAAGACCCTCTGTAGGTCATACTTTATCCCTGATGCAACTAGCATATGGCGCACCTCTGGATATCTCTCATTTGAGAGTGTTTGGTTGTGCGGTATATGTCTCAATAGCACCACCTCAGAGGACCAAAATGGGTCCTCAGCGTCGTCTAGGTATATATATTGGGTTTGATTCGCCCTCTATTATAAGATACCTTGAACCCCTGACGGGTGACACATTCAAGGCACGTTTTGCTGACTGTGAATTTAATGAGAAAATTTTTCCTAAACTGGGCACACAGTCTAAGAAGCCAGAAGCTTCTGAGACCATTAGTTGGGACCAGAAGTCTTTGTCCCTATATGATCCGCGTACTAATCTGTGTGAAGATGAGATCCTGAAGATCCTTCACATCCAGAATACAGTACATCTTTTACCGGATAAATTCACGGACACCCAGAAGATTGTCCGTTCACACGTCCCTGCTGCCAATACGCCAGCTAGGATTGACATCCCCATAGATGGATGCAGCCCACCGGCAGCAGAATTGGTTGTACCTCAAATGAAAAGAGGACGCCCACCAGGTTCAAAAGATAAAGTTCCTCGAAAGAGGAAGATTCCTGGCGATACTAAGATTATCCCTCCACAGGATGC
Organism: Scilla litardierei; assembly: GCA_030789695.1. Taxonomy (NCBI): domain Eukaryota; kingdom Viridiplantae; phylum Streptophyta; class Magnoliopsida; order Asparagales; family Asparagaceae; genus Scilla; species Scilla litardierei. The sequence goes on from CM061142.1 coordinate 570,745,190, forward strand.
TGAGCTCAGACCAGCTACTTCTCCCCTCCTGATTTCCCCAGCAGAGGAAACAATAGGAGAAACATCATTAAATTTTGTACGTACTGGAGAAGTACTGGACAGAAATAGCATAGTCGTCGACGACGATTTTGCGTTCGATATTGCCGTTCACGTCACTGAATATGACGATGACGTCGAACCACGATCTCTAGCGGAATGTAAACACAGAGATGATTGGCCAAAGTGGGAGAGGTAATAAGAGTAGAGCTGGACTCACTCTTGAAACGCAAAGTCTTTGGACCAGTAGTCCAAACACCAGTAGGTGTAAAACCTGTGGGATATAAGTGGATTTTCATAAGAAAAATAGATGAAAATAATGTGATCGTTCGCTATAAGGCACGCCTTGTAGCCCAGGGATTTTCCCAAAGACCGGGGATTGATTACGAAGATACGTATTCCCCGGTCATGGATTCGATCACCTTCCGATTTTTAATCAGCCTAACTTCTCTGGAAAGCCTAGAAATACAGCTCATGGACGTTGTGACTGCATATCTATATGGCGATATAGATAAAAATATCTATATGAGACTTCCTGATGGGTTTAATCTACCCCCAGAGATGAAAGAGATACCTCGGGACGTATTCTTTGTAAGGCTACATAGATCATTATATGGTCTAAAACAATCGGGCAAGATGTGGTATAACAGACTAAGTGATTTTCTTGCACAGCAAGGATTCACGAATAACGAAGTCTGCCCGTGTATCTTTATCAAAAGAACGGGAACAGGATTTGTCATCATAGCTGTATATGTAGATGACTTAAATCTCATAGGATCTCCTGCAGAGATCAAAGAGATATCTGAAAGCCTTAAACATACTTTTGAAATGAAAGACCTAGGCAAAACAAAGTATTGTCTTGGCTTACAGATAGAACACCTAAGAGGTGGAATCCTATTACACCAATCTAATTATACAAAGAAACTTCTACGCAAGTTTCATATGGATAAATGTCATCCTTTAGGTACTCCTATGGTCGTAAGATCACTAGATGTACATAAGGACCCCTTCCGGCCACTGGAAGAGGGGGAGGAGATACTGGGTCCTGAAGTACCCTACCTCAGTGCCATTGGAGAACTTCTATATCTGGCTAACTGTACACGTCCCGATATAGCGTTTACAGTTAATCTACTAGCCAGACACAGTGCTGCACCCACAAAGCGCCACTGGAACGGAGTAAAGCATCTTCTACGATACCTTCAGGGTTCCATTGATCTTGGACTTTACTACCAGAGAGGTGCCTCCCCCAAATTGTTTGGTTATGCTGATGCAGGTTATCTCTCTGATCCGCACACGGCAAAATCTCAAACAGGTTTTGTATTTACCTACGGAGGTACTGCTATCTCTTGGAGATCGGTAAAACAAACCACTACTGCTACATCTTCCAACCATGCAGAGCTCATCGCGATCCATGAGGCGAGCAGAGAATGTTTTTGGCTACGCTCCGTCATCCAACACATCCTCCAATCCACTGGCCTGAAGACCAGTGATCTGGAGCCTACTGCACTATTCGAAGACAACGCCGCATGCATTGCTCAGCTTCAGAAGGGCTACATCAAAGGTGACAGGACAAAACACATTTCTCCCAAGTTTTTCTGGACGCACGAGCAGAAGAACGACAGGCAGATTGAAGTTCGACAGATCCAGTCATGCAACAACTTAGCTGATCTTTTTACTAAGGCATTGCCTAAATGTACTTTTGTAAAGCTTGTAAAGAACATTGGTATGTGACAGTTGAAAGACCTGCAAGCCTGAAGCTTGTACGGATCAGGGGGAGTAACATGTGGGTTGCACTCTTTTTCCTTAAGCTGTTGGGTTTTCCCACTGGGTTTTCCATAGCTAAGGTTTTAACGAGGCAAACACACTTACTCTGGATCCAGAAGTATCCACCCCTTGCCTCAGTAGCTGAGACCGAAGTGATGAATGTGTAAGGGGGAGTGTTATGAATGAGGGAGGCCTTTGGCCTCCCCTCCTTCATTACCCATTCATTAGGCCCCCATTACTTAGAGTAATGGGGACCCTTGGTCTCCTAGAGGCTTTTGGCCTCCCCACTATGAGATATATAAATAGAGCACCATGGCTCTTAGCATGGGGACTTATTCTTAGCAATGAAATTCTCTCTCTCTCTCTCTTGAGTTCTATTGCCTTTTAACAACAACAACAATAATGGGAATAATGACCTCAGTATAATCCCATTACAACACCAACAACAACACCACCACTAATAATATCTTTTGACATACTAATAATAGCAACAACAACAACATCATCAACAACGACTATAATAATCCTCATACTAATACTAACAATAGCATTAATCAACCACAATGCCACTCATTAATATCAATATCAACATCAACAATAACCTTACTACTACTAATATTTCAACCCATTTATTTCATCCAAGTCACCCACATATTTATACAATTAGGCAATCAATAGGATTTTACAATACACACATCAAATTACTATACACACCACACACTATACACAGTATAGATACATTATACAAGTACATTCATACATTCATCTCATGTATATGTCACTTAGGCTATTACAGAGCTGGAGAAGGCTGCCGAGATAAGAGAATTTGGGGGTCCTGTAGAGTGGACCAATGTCAAGGAGCTCGAAGAGCTGCTGGGGTTGGTGGAAGAGAGGGAGCGCGTTCTCTTGGCCAAGCTTAACAAAGACTCTCGTGAGAGCGAAAGGGAGAGGGCAGAGCACCTGCGCCAGCTCACCACCCTCGAGGCCTGGATTAAGGAGCCGGAGGCGGTGGACCCTGCTCAGATCGCCAAGGAGGCTATGGATGAGTATACCATGACCTTCGTGGCCACGGGGATGTGTGAGGCATTTGAAAGGGGGTTCGTCGTTGTCAGAGCAATATCCAACGAAGATTCCCGCATTCGAGGATTTCGTTTGAGGAGCTTGAGATGAACACCGAGGGCAAGGAGGAGGTTGATGTCGATCGACCTGAGGGTACTGATCAGCCGGAGGGTGCTGATTAGCCGGAGGGTGCTTTCGCGGCTGCCTTGGCTGTCGAGAAGGGAGCAAGGGCCTAGCTCGTTTGTGTAGCTTTTTCTCTTTTTGTTTGTCATTTTGTACATGACCATTGACATTTCGCCGAGGTTTCTGTAATACATAGGTTTACGCCTATGAGTTTGTTTAAAACCCCCCTTTGGTGTTGTGGTGATATGCCCATTCCCTCAATCCTAGTTGGAATGTTTGAGCAGCCAGGTTTGGGGGAATCTATCAACTGGTTTGATGATCGGTCTGCTGGTCTGCTGGGGGAGTTTCCCCCAGCTTCATGGTCGATCGGGTCGGTCGGCCAGCTGGGGGAGCTATCCCCAGGTTTACGGTCGAACGGGTGATCGGCATGCTGGAGAAGTTGCCTACAGCTTACGGTCGAACGGGTGGTCGGCCTACTGGGGGAGTTTCCCACAGCCTTACGGTCGAACAGGTGGTCGGCCTGCTGGAAGAGTTTTCCACAGCCTTATAGTCGAACGGGTCAGTCGGCCAGCTGGGGGAGCTAACCCCAGGCTTACGGTCGATAGACTGATTGACCTGCTAGGGGAGTTGCCCCCAGCCTTATGGTCGAGAAGGTGATTGTCCTGATGGGGGAGTTGCCCCCAGCCTTACGTTCGAACGGGTCGGTCGGCTAGCTGGGGGAGCTACCCCCAGGCTTATGGTCTACCGACTGATAGACCTGCTGGAGGAGTTGTCCCGAGACTTACGGTCAAACAGGTGATTGTCCTGCTGCGGGAGTTGCCTCAGACTTACGGTTGGGTGGGTCGGTCAGCTAGCTAGGGGTGCTACCCCCAGGCTTACGGTCGATCAACTGATCTACCTACTGGGGGAGTTGCTCCAAGCCTTATGGTCAAACAGGTGATCGACCTGCTGCAGGAGTTGCCCCCAGAATTACGGTCGGTCGAATGATCGGCCAGCTGGGGGAGTCGCCCCCAGTGGTGGGCTCCGAAAGGTGCTCTCTCTCAAGTGCAAGAGTCCGTACAAGTAATAAAATTTGGGAGTCCAGATGTCGAATCCACGGGAAGAAATCTGTTGCAACCACAATTCAAATCAAAATAGAAATCCTATGAAAAGAAACTAACCACTTCAACAATGATGGCGATGGTGTGAAAGTGCGTGATGGTGATGTGCGAACGAAGAAATTCGTGTATGAAAATATCTATAAAAAGTATGCACATGGTATGGGTTCGTTAGGACCAATGATTCGTATTAATTTGGTTGATGAATATATCACAATGAATTCTCTTTTTGAGAGCAATTCACCGGGAAAATACCCAATATAACTCAATGAATTCTCCTTTTGGGAGCAATTCATCGGAAGATACCCTTTTGGGGGTTCAAGCAAAATATTCAATAAGATCGTCGCTAAAGTTATAATACGATATGAAACTCTCTTTTGGAGAGATCAAAACTACGGTATGAAACTCCCTTTTGGGGAGATCAAAACTCACCCTTTTGGGGCGATCATCAACTAAATCAATTCTTTTGGAATCTGAAAAAGTCGATTTACGAACAACGATTGCAATTTTAACGACGTTTAACGATTAAGCACATGGAATACAACCAAACTAACACAAATAATAGCCCCTAACTACTCCATACCATGCACAACAGAGATTTAGCAACTCATAATGCGATAATAAACAAGTTTCATAGCCAAAAACTTCAAGTTCATAGCAAAATACAATAGAAAACACCAAAATACGGGGTTTGAGTTAAATAAAATATCACCAATTCTCCTTGAAAAGACGTCAAACTCTCTGGAAATAATAAAACAAGCCTCTGGAATTTTACAAAATTTTTCAGGGGGAAAATACGGCTCCTAGATCCTCCAATACGCCCAAAATACGCCCCAATCTGCTTGAATACGCCCAAAAAACCCTAAATACGCTTATATAATAGGCTTGCGGGTTTGGGTTGTGCTATCGGATCTAAACCCGCATCAAAATCATACCCGAATGCATCTGAGCCGCTCATCTCGAGCGGAGCAATCGACGTCCGTTCATCTCAAGCGGGATTCGACGTGGGCGAGCCATGTGTCACTCTTAACGGGTTTCCTTCCTCGCGGTCGCCCGAACCCGCTTCATTCTCCGCATCCGAATACAGCTCGGATTAATATGGGCCGTAGGATCTTCGATCAACAGCTGAGATCGGCCTCTTCTTCGCTCGTTCGCAGTTCATTTGCGGAGGCAGAGTTACCCGTTGGATCTACATCCAACATCGCACACAAAGCCACGTAGCCCCGATAATTGCCGCCGCTTCGTTTTGCGCGGGGTTGCTGCGTACCGTTCGATCTGGCGGGGCTTCGCTCGATGGCTGCCGCGTGTCCCGCGAATTCGCTATCGCCTCGTGAATAAGACTTTCGATCTCCGCCGCTAGATCTCAGAGCAGTGGACAGGATGCGGCCACGTCACGTGAAAATTAATGGATTTGAAATTCGAAGCGGGATGATTTGCGTCCGTTGGATTATCAATCGACGGGCCAGATGATGCCACGTCGCCTATGGTATTATTACGTGCGGGATTTAGCAGCGCCGTTGGATGCGGCGGGAATGCATCGGATCTTGACACGTGGCAGCACCCGATTGGCCATCGACCGTATTTCCGTATTTAACTGCGTATTTCTCCATTTAAATTGTATTCTACATTCAAAATACATAGAAATTAGCACAGATCTCAGAAAAATACAAATAAATAGTCGTTGGAATCGTGAGATCGAGACCAAGCTATGAAAAATATAAAAAGTGCAGAAATGCGTCGTTAAATGCTGTTTTGTGCTCAAATAGTGTGTTTTCTCTAATAAATAAATGTGTAGAAAATACGTATGAATTAGAGAACAATGTAGCATCACATGAGCACAAAATAGGGCTAAATGGAGGGTTAAATATGTAATATTGAACCCGAATCACACCCCCCAACTAGTGATTTGCTAGTCTCTAGCAAAAGTAGCGATAAATACGGATCATTAATAAAACAATAAGTTCTTATGAATTGCTCATGGCATGGCTCAATATTACGCGTTTCAACATGATCTTGACCATCAATATACACATCCATGAACAAAATCAATCACATGATATTTTCTCTAATTTAGTATGAATAAATGACATACAAGCATCGTTTTGCGCAAGCGAAAGTATAACACGTTGTTTTATACTAGTTTTCGTGTTTCCAAGAAATTGGCCGATCAAAATAATCATTCAAGACATGGGTATTGAAGTTGCTTAGTATATTCACCATTTCTTTTCTTTTATTCGTTCTGCGTAACGCGCATCAAGCAACATTCGCAGAAAAAAGTATAACTTGGATCGCTCCATCAAATGAGTGAGGTTACGGTCAATGGCTCCCAAATCAGACGATAATAGGGCATTAGGCCAAAAAGGACCCCTCGGACTGTACTACTCGAGCCAACCAAGTTATTTATTAGTGACATACTTATTCTTTCATTTTTCATCATTCATTTTTCTTTTCTTTTCTTCATCTTTTTTTTGTAAGCAACTCGACACCCATTCTTTGAATATAAACATTAGTACCTATGGCCAAAGTCCTCTTCAACTTGAAAACTTTTCTAATAAATCGTGTATACTTAAGCTTTTTCATCACATTAGCATGCATGAAATAAATTCAAACTATTTCGAGATATTAATCATGGAAATTGAAAGTTTTTCATGAATAGCATATTAACGGTAATTCCATGAAGAGAAAAATAATTAACTCAAGCCATAAAAAATTTTCAGAACTCACTTAATGTGTAATCATCCGTATTTGAGGCATATGAAGGAGTTTTAAAATGATGAGATTTGGTGATTTATTCTTCTCAAAAAAAATCCTAAGTTCTCATACACACCCCCAACTAAAGATGGATAATGTCCTCAATGTCGAAAGGTGCACGAGTTTATTCAAGCCAGCAACCTAGAAAGCATATAAAAATCTACACTACTGGAAATAACACACCGTGATCAAATGGCGGATCCCGAATCTTTGATGGTGGAGGAAGTTGTTCAATTTGCTCCTTGCGCTCCTCGGCGAGTAATCTTCCTCCAACGACTAAACTGGATCCCAGCAACGTAACTCCCAGCATCTCTATAAGATGTCCACCTGTATCCTGCAAGAGATGAGTCACGTCAATCCATTTTAGTTTAAAATTCTTCGAAATAAAATTATTCCAAATGTAGTCATCAAAATAAGTGAAAGAAATTAAAATAAGTTGAAGACTACTCCCTGAAAGATATGCACTACTCTCTGTACGATGCTCGTTCAATGGGGAGAGGGGTAAATGATTTTGGGACAAAACTGGAGGAGGGCATGGTTCTGAATCCATGGCGATAATCTCAAAACCCTTGTCCCTAGCTGTCTCCTCTTCTCGTTCATCCAAAATTGCTAGCTCGTCCTCTCTTTTGCACACACTTTCTGCCATGTAGATATTATTTTTGCCCCCAACGTGACATGGCTCGCTCGATGTACCTGGAATAGAAGATAAAGTCGTATTAGAATCTTGAAGTTGAATATTAAAATAATTATTTTCTTCTAAGCAAGCGGCAATTAATTTAAGATTTTCAATGGAATTTTGAATCTGCCGACTCCGAGCAAGAAAATTCTCTTGGAATTGAAGGGATGTGGCCTCCTGTGTCTGAATAATCAGGTAAGCTTCCTCTTTCAAGGATTGCAAAGGTACGTCTACGCTTTGCTCTTCTTGATCGAGGCTCGAAGGCTCCGTTGAATCGCTCGCTGAAGTCTCTTCCATGGTTTCTTCGTTTTCTTGCAGAGACTCCATGTATTCCCACGCCTCTGTCGGCGTCATGACTCCCAAAAATTCCTGCAGCTGGGGTTTTAGTCCATCTAGGAAGAACACCAGGAGCTCTTCATTTGTGTACCCATGCTGCGGATAGCTCGATATTAGGTCTGTGAACCTCCTCCAGGCCTGAAAGAAAGTTTCACAGTCAGTTTGATTAAAATTAACAATTTTGAGCTTTTCCATCCTATGTTTGTGTGCATTAGCGTACCTTGCATCATACAGATTGTTCGTGCAATAAAAATTCATATACTCATTTTTTAAAAATTAAAATAAAATAATAAAAAAAAGTTTATGTACAGTAAAGTGGAAAGATCTCACCGAAGGTCCTCTAAATGAAATAAACCGTAGTCACAAACCATTCCTCCCCGGCAACGGCGCCAAAAACTTGGTGGGCTCCGAAAGGTGCTCTCTCTCAAGTGCAAGAGTCCGTACAAGTAGTAAAATCTGGGAGTCCAGATGTCGAATCCACGGGAAGAAATCTGTTGCAACCACAATTCAAATCAAAATAGAAATCCTATGAAAAGAAACTAACCACTTCAACAATGATGGCGATGGTGTGAAAGTGCGTGATGGTGATGTGCGAACGAAGAAATTCGTGTATGAAAATATCTATAAAAAGTATGCACATGGTATGGGTTCGTTAGGACCAATGATTCGTATTAATTTGGTTGATGAATATATCACAATGAATTCTCTTTTTGAGAGCAATTCACCGGGAAAATACCCAATATAACTCAATGAATTCTCCTTTTGGGAGCAATTCATCGGAAGATGCCCTTTTGGGGGTTCAAGCAAAATATTCAATAAGATCGTCGCTAAAGTTATAATACGATATGAAACTCTCTTTTGGAGAGATCAAAACTACGGTATGAAACTCCCTTTTGGGGAGATCAAAACTCACCCTTTTGGGGCGATCATCAACTAAATCAATTCTTTTGGAATCTGAAAAAGTCGATTTACGAACAACGATTACAATTTTAACGACGTTTAACGATTAAGCACATGGAATACAACCAAACTAACACAAATAATAGCTCCTAACTACTCCATACCATGCACAACAGAGATTTAGCAACTCATAATGCGATAATAAACAAGTTTCATAGCCAAAAACTTCAAGTTCATAGCAAAATACAATAGAAAACACCAAAATACGGGGTTTGAGTTAAATAAAATATCACCAATTCTCCTTGAAAAGACTTCAAACTCTCTGGAAATAATAAAACAAGCCTCTGGAATTTTACAGAATTTTTCAGGGGAAAAATACGGCTCCTAGAGCCTCCAATACGCCCAAAATACGCCCCAATCTGCTTGAATACGCCCAAAAAACCCTAAATACGCTTATATAATAGGCTTGCGGGTTTGGGTTGTGCTATCGGATCTAAACCCGCATCAAAATCATACCCGAATGCATCTGAGCCGCTCATCTCGAGCGGAGCAATCGACGTCCGTTCATCTCAAGCGGGATTCGACGTGGGCGAGCCACGTGTCACTCTTAATGGGTTTCCTTCCTCGCGGTCGCCCGAACCCGCTTCATTCTCCGCATCCGAATACAGCTCGGATTAATATGGGCCGTAGGATCTTCGATCAACAGCTGAGATCGGCCTCTTCTTCGCTCGTTCGCAGTTCATTTGCGGAGGCAGAGTTACCCGTTGGATCTACATCCAACGTCGCACACAAAGCCACGTAGCCCCGATAATTGCCGCCGCTTCGTTTCGCGCGGGGTTGCTGCGTACCGTTCGATCTGGCGGGGCTTCGCTCGATGGCTGCCGCGTGTCCCGCGAATTCGCTATCGCCTCGCGAATAAGACTTTCGATCTCCGCCGCTAGATCTCGGAGCAGCGGACAGGATGCTGCCATGTCACACGAAAATTAATGGATTTGAAATTCGAAGCGGGATGATTTGCGTCCGTTGGATTATCAATCGACGGGCCAGATGATGCCACGTCGCCTATGGTATTATTACGTGCGGGATTTAGCAGCGCCGTTGGATGCGGCGGGAATGCATCGGATCTTGACACGTGGCAGCACCCGATTGGCCATCGACCGTATTTCCGTATTTAACTGCGTATTTCTCCATTTAAATTGTATTCTACATTCAAAATACATAGAAATTAGCACAGATCTCAGAAAAATACAAATAAATAGTCGTTGGAATCGTGAGATCGAGACCAAGCTATGAAAAATATAAAAAGTGCAGAAATGCGTCGTTAAATGCTGTTTTGTGCTCAAATAGTGTGTTTTCTCTAATAAATAAATGTGTAGAAAATACGTATGAATTAGAGAACAATGTAGCATCACATGAGCATAAAATAGGGCTAAATGGAGGGTTAAATATGTAATATTGAACCCGAATCACCCAGCCTTACGGTCAAAACGGGTCGATCGACCAGCTCAGGAAGCTAACCCCAGGCTTACGGTCGATCGACAGGTCGACCCGCTGGAGGTGTTGCCCTCAGCCTTACAATCGATCGAACGATCGTCCTACTGGGGGAGCTACCCCAGCCTTATGGTCGGTCGAATGATCGGCCAGCTGGGGGAGTCTCCCCAGCTTGACCAATGGTCCGTGGGATGGCTAGATGTAAAGAGAAATTTTCATTCGAGATTGTTTTCTCTTTTCTGTACATTCATCTAGATGGGGGAGGCGGGGTATACATTCACTGGTAGTACTTGAGCAGGTGCTCTGTGTTCCAGGTATGAGTCAGCACCTTCCCTCCTAGAGTAGCGAGTCGGTTTGTGGCTGGGCCGAGAACCTCGGTGACCTTATAAGGCCCTTCCCATTTAGCAGCGAGCTTCCCTTTGCGGGCGACCTCCAGGTTGAAGATTGCTTTCCTGAGGACCAGATCTCCCTGGTGGAAACCTCTTCCTTTGACTTGAGAGTTGTAGAAGCAGGTCACCTGCTGTTTTTGCCGAACAATCGAGGCCAGGGCTTGGCCTCGCTGTTCGTCCATGAGCTCTAGGTTGAGCTCCAAGCCTTCCGAGTTTCTTTCTTCGTCGAAATGCCTAAGACAGATGGACTTCTCGCCCACCTCAACGGGCACAACTGCTTCAACGTCGTAAGCGAGCATGAATGGCGTGTTGGAAACAACGATTTAAGATTTCTTGTTTGATGACAACAAACATTCATGAGTTATTTTAATGTGTGCGTTAAGTGTTTTCAGGTTGAAAAGAATTCAGAAAATCACAAACGTGCACTTTGGTCATTCTGGCGACATTATAAAATATCAACTATGAACATGGATTATGGGGGAGACAACGAGAAAGTCACAGAAATTTTCGGATCTGAATTTGGGGCTAAACGGCTTAGTTATGCGATACAGAAGCTTGGGGGCAATATTGTAAATAATGAGCTTAGAGTTTTTTATTAATCCCTATAAATACCTCCATGATGGCCGGCCAATACAATCCATCTCTCCCAATAAATATTTTCATGCAGCTGTGATACAAAACCACTCCCAAAATTTGATGCGGCTGAACATGGAGAGATAGAGAAAAAGAGAGTGGGAGAAGGAAAGTGCAAGTGTTTCTTTACTATAACTCTTCATAGTTTGTTTTTTGTTACAGGACCCAAGGATCCCATGCGCACCATTCCAAGTTCCTATGTGCACCATTCCAAGTTCTGTACGTTTTGCAGGCTAAAGAAAAAGTGGAGGACTATTAAAGAATAAATGAATTAATTAGAGAAGAGAGATGAAAGAGGAAGAGAGAAAAAGAGAGATCAAAAAGCTTGTTTTTAATTAAATTTTCTCTTAACCCTCCTTTTATTTTTCTCTTAGTTGTTTTTGTTGTTGCAGGGGAAAGGACGCATGCTGGTCAAATAAGCTAGGGTCTAGTGCGAATTCAAAGGAAGAAAAGGAGAAAGATAGAGAGGAGAGAGAAAAAGAAAGTGAAAGTATTTTTTGTTTAAACAATATTTAATTTCCTCTCTCATCTTGTTGATCTTTGCTTTTGTAGGTTCACAAACAAACACAGGTCTGGCAGCAAGGACAAAACACAGTTCGAGGCAATAGAAAAACAAATTCCAGTTTTTTGCAGAACAGCCCCACTGAATTCAAAAACTGTGAAAGGCCCCTGAAAATTTGAGACACCATATCTTTCAGCACAGACCTCCGATTGCCAAATGGTCAGAGCTATTACGGAGCAGTCTACGAACAGAAGGACGAGGACATTGCGACGTCTCAATCTGAGCTTTCTAAACTCATATTTATCTTTTGAGAGTTGCATTGATCTTTGTAAAGCTTATTTTTATGAACTTTTATGCAAGCCACTTGTTGTAGTTTGTGGGATTCTCGATGCATGGGATATGATTGAGACATGGTCTAGCTTGTTTGGTTTGTTCAATTTAGCAAAGGGAGTTGCGAGTCTAGAGAGCTATTGGGCTTGAAGCAAAGTGAGTTGCGAGTTCATAGTGTCTTGTAGGAGGGGAAAAACTGATTAATCAAAAAGTAGATCTTGGGGGTTGCTAGAGTAGGTCGAGGTTCGATCGAACCGGTGTACATCTTGGTGTCATCTATGATTGGTTGTTTACTATTTTCTGCATATCTTTTGACTGCCTATGATTATTTTTGCAAATCACATAACCTCATGTGCTTGCATCGTTAAATATTTTTCAATTCCGCATTCACCCTATTCACCCCCTCCAGGGTGTCTTATCGATCCTCCCAGCATTTCGAGTTTCTTTCTTCGTCGAAATGCCTGAGGCGGAGGGACTCCTTGCCCACCTCAACAGGCACAACTGCTTCGGCACTGTAGGCGAGCATGAAGGGTGTCTCTCCCGTGGCTTCCTTATGGGTTGTCTGGTATAACCATAGTATCCTAGGAAGTTCCTCCGGCCAGTTTCCTTGGGCTTCCTCACTTTCTTGCGAAGTGGTTCGAGGATGCACTTGTTAGCGGCTTCGGCCATCCCATTAGTCTGGGGATGTGCTACATAGGCAAAAAAAGCATGATCTTCCACTGTGCATAGAAATCTTTAAACCCCACGGAATCGAACTGCTTCCCGTTATCAGTGACGATGGATCGAGGTATCCCGAATATAGAGATGATGGAGTTCCACATGAAGCTCTTCTTATTTTTCCAGGTAATGGTGGCAAGTGGCTCGGCCTCGATCCATTTGGTGAAATAGTCTACCGCCACAATCTGGAATTTCCTTTGTCATTTTGCACGAAGGGGCTGAGAATGTCCAGCCCCTACTAGGCGAAGGGGATGGGGCTGATTATCGGCACGAGTTCCGCTTAGGGAGATGAGCCGAGCTTGGTGAACCGTTGGCATTCTGGACACTTCTGAACGTACTCGATCGAGTCGTTGACCAAGGTCGGCCAGTAGTATCCTTGCCTTAAGATTTTCATGGCGACCGTCTTGCCTCTGTGGTGGTTTCCGCAGAGCCCTTCATGGACATCCCGGATGACGTAGTCGGCTTCCTGTGGTCCGAGGCACTTGAGAATGGGGAGGACATCGGTTTTCATCCAGCGCATCCTGTACAGCACTCCCTCATGGAGTATCTATCGAAGCGCTTTTCGCTCCAGCGTTCGACGCTCCTCTTGGTCCGTTGGGACTTCACCAGCGAATAGGTACCACACGATTGGGTCCATTTAGGTGGGCTCTGCATCGATGATCATCAGCTCTTTTTCCTCTGTGCTAGGGGTTCAAAAGCTCACAACGTAGATGGCGTGTCCCAACTCCTTAAGAGAAGAGGAAGCCAGTTTTGACAAAGCGTCTACGCTGACATTTTTCGACCGTGGCAGGAGGAGGGTCTCGACGTGTTTGAACCTGGATAGCTCGATTTTGGCTGAGGCTAGGTAACGTTGCATCGTCTCTTCTCGAGCCACATAATCTCCTTGCAGCTGGTTGATGATGAGTCTGGAATCACTAAGGAGGCGTACAGAGTCCCCTCCCAGCGCCCGGGCTAGCTTTAGGCCATTGATGGCAGCCTCATACTCGGCCATGTTGGTGGTGGCCAGGAATTTGAATCGGAGTGCAAACTCGACTATGTTCCTGTCGGGGGACCGGATGACAATGCCAGCCCTGCTCCCCGCTTGGGTTGTCGAACCATCTATGTGAACCACCCATGCATCTTTGTCTCCTGATTGGTTGACAGGAATCATGTCAGCCAAAAGGAAAGACAAAGGTTGAGGCGTTACCACGTTCGGGCCCGTCTCCTCGTGGAGCGCTCCTTCGTTAATGGTATAATCGATGATGAAGTCCGCTAGTGTCTGCCCCTTGATGCTGTCTCTGGCTTGTATCTGAGGTTGAATTCTCTCAGCTCTAGCCACCAATTTATCATCCTCCCCATCTGATCAAACCAATTAAGGTTTTGCTCGAGCTGGAAATCGGTCAGGACCAGGACCATGTGGGCTTGGAAGTAGGGGCGGATTCGTCGCACCGAGAGCTCAAGGTCGTAAGCTAATTTCTACATAGGGCTGTATTACTCCTCCGCATCTCTCATGATCCGGCTAGTATAGTATACATGTTTATGTACCCCGACGTCTTTCCTGATTAGCACCGAGCTCACCGCTTCTCCGATACTGACTAAGGAAAGTCTCAGTGGTTCTCTTCCCTGGGTATGGAGAGGAGTGGGGGACTACATAGGTACTCCTTCAGCTCAGCGAATGCTCGTGCACAGCTCTCGTCCCATTCCATGGCCTTCCGCTTCTCGATGGGCTCGACGAGGGCCTTCCTCAGGGTCCTGAAGAAGGGGAGAGATCTTTTTGTAGATTTGGACAGAAAGCGTCCTAGGGCAGCGATCTGCCCATTCAGCCTCTTCAGCTCCTTGATCGTCGCCGGCTCCCTCATGTTGACCAGAGCCTCGATCTTGTCGGGGTTGGCTTTAATGCCACGGTTGGTGATCATGAAGCCTAGGAATTTCCCAGACCTCACCCCGAACGTACACTTCGTGGGGTTGAGTCTGATGTTGTGCTTCCGTAGCTGCTTGAAAGGCTCTCGAAGGTCGGTGATATGGTTGGCGGGGCCACTGGGCTTGACTAGCATGTTGTTCACGTAAACCTCGAGGTTCCTTCCTATCTGGGAACAAAAAACCTTATTGACCATCCTTTGGTATGTCGCCCCTGCATTCTTCAGGGCGAAGGGCATCTTCTTGTAGCAGAAGGTCCCCCGGTCGGTGATAAATGACGTCTTCTCATTGTCCTCCGGGTCCATTTGAACCTGGTTGCACCCAGAGTAAGTGTCCATAAAGCTGAGCATCTCATAGCCCGAAGCATTGTCCACGAGATGGTCAATGCAGGGTAGCAGGTAGCTGTCTTTGGGGTAGGCCTTGTTGAGATCGGTGAAGTCCACACATATTCACCACTTCCCGCTAGACTTCTTCACCATCACGACGTTGGCCAGCCACTCTGGGTATTGACGCCCCTAGATTTGGCGCAATAAGCAATAGGATCGGGGATACCAAATTTAAATATTTATAACCACAAGCGCACGGTGTTGTAGTGCGGCTTGGGGGTCGAACTCAGGTAGGCGTGTGTTGTGCTTGTGTCAAGAAGGAACCGGTTCACCCGATGGGTGAGCTAGCCCGAACGATTGGTGGGTTGTCACAGAATATGAATACGAAGGATGTAATTATATAAAAGGGAATCCAGGACTTCGGTTTCCGCCCTATCATGAGTCCTCTCTATTACGACCGACGGGTAGGATTATGATTGGATATTACGGTTTAATGGTGAGACGTTGCATCTAAGAGTGATACCTAGCGTCCCATGGGCCCGATATTCCGGTCGGTGCCCCGGATGATACGCTAGATCTACCCGGGTTCGGTCGGTGGGCATTCCTATGTCCATTAACACCGGCCAACTCCGGGAGCACTAAGCTCACAACGATTACTCCCAACATCTCATCCTGCCGTTTCCACGTGCTAGGATTCGATGTCTACGCTAAGGGCGTGAGCTGTGGCTAGGGAGTCAAACGCCAGTTTTATTCCCCCTTGGCCCGACGGTCAGAGGCGGTCTTTCTCCCGCCAATGACAATGAAACACCCTGCGTAACCATCTAAATTCCTAAACCATATCGAAATCCTATTCCTATGGTGGCTCTAGGGAGAACCCACGAAGGGGTTTCCACCAAAATCCCAGATTTGGGAACTACTCACAATTCATGGTAAAAACACAATATAAACGAAATTCAACGGTAGAAATCATGATCAGACAATAGAAAATAATTGCTAGCAATGATATTAATACTGTATTAAAGTTCAAGATAATAGGAAGACGTACAAGATGCAATAAAATTCCAGCCATCACAAGCCAAAAAAGACAGAAAAAATAACAACCTCCGTTTCAGGAAAACCTAGGTCAAATATATATATAGGAATCACGGCCACCCGATCGGTTGAAGAATCAACCGATCGTGTGAGCTGAATGTCACTTTTGCCATCGGGCTTCAGGTGCTTCAACCGGACGCTGAGCTGAGCGGGTGGCGCCATCGGTTCGAGAATTTGGGATTTTCAGCTCCCGGTGAACCGATCGGGTGAGATATCACCCGATCGGTTCGAATAAAGCTCAAAAGGCAGAGAGTGTAGGATCCTGCCAAAACAGAGTTAGGATCGATAAATGAAGTTGAGACTTACGCTTGCGTATGCGACACGATAGTCTACGAACTTCGCCTTCGAATTCGCCACGACGGATCGAGTCTTCTCACGAACGGAGTAAGGCTACTAAATCCACAATCTAAATCTCTACTTTAGATTAAGAACTTGGATAAAAGGGAGAGGAAGTATTTCGGCAGAGCTTCGCTAGAATGAAAATGCATGCAAGAATGCCATGCAAAGTGTAAGGAAATAGCTAACCCTTGGGTCTTATTTATAGCCCCCAAGGTAGTTATTTTAGGAGCAATTGTTCCTTTGGAACAATTTAACTAAGGTGTACCATCGTACATGGCATATTATAAGCTTAAGTTGTACCATATGCATGGTACAACATAAGCTTAAGATATTACCCCTTTATTAGCCATATGTCGCATGCACTTATGCACATATAATGCGACTTTCCCATCAATCTAGTGATCCTCTCCGCAAGGGAACATATTCCCTTTGCGCACGACTTCGTGTACGCGACGTTCGAGGTCCGTATTCCCTCGTACATCCCCTACAAGGGTGTACTAACGTCTTCCATATCCAACATCTCCCACTCACACTTGAGGGGATTGTAAGAGAACGTCTTTCTCTTAGTTCTTTCATCTATCATACCGAGAAATAGACCGTGCGACCGTCATGCGCGTAGAGTCTGTTGTTGTGCACTTGTTAGAGATACACAACGACCTTGAAGGTGCAAAGTTGAGTAGTTCAACGCATGCTTTACCCTAGATTATTTCTTCACATTTCTTATACTTTACATTCAACAATTGAATCCCATCTGGATCACAATTGGCTGGCCAGCTTTGAATCATTAAAGTCCAAATGTGAATATGAAATCAATCTTCCTCTTCTTGCGAACCTTCTGATCTTGACTAGACTCGCTTTTCTAACGTGCCCCGCCGAGCCGAATTATCATAGCCCATAAGTAACACGCTAAGATAGCGATCATCTCGTCAAATCTAAAGGAACCAATTGGAGTCCTTGAGGGTCAGAGTTAAGGCCCATATGGCCTTTGAGTCTCACATAATAGCAAACACTATTGCTACTAACTCAGTGGTCGAAATGCATACGTGGTATGAACACGTATTACAACATCGCTCCTTTCCCAGGGAGTGTATGTCTCAATGATGTTGTAAGGATGATGATCAGACACCACAATGTCTGACTTTGAGTCCCTTATTCTACTCAAATAATCCTTTGGACTTACATCCCGCATTTAGACAGATAGGATTTCAAAAAAAAAATCCTCTTAGATCTTTTGTAAGCATCCATATGATGTAGATCTTTCATGCGACCATTTTGTTTAAGTCATGACTCTTAAATCATCCGTCTGATGATTTTGACTTCAAACAGGTCTCATCTCTATTCCATCCATCTGATAAAATAAGGCGGTTGCTCATGTGAGAGAGCCAACCTCAATCTGTCAGACATACTAGAATTCAGCTGAGATTTCAAAAATGTACACAAACATTTCTTAAGAAATTCATATGCAATGTTTGAAAAAGAACTTATTCTTTTATTAAATTTGATCTTTCTTAGACATGGGAATATATATTGGTACAACTCAGCTCATACGCAATCCTTGGGATGATAAGTGTTTATAAAACACATTTCTGGGGATCGCTTTCGTAAGCTGATCCTCTATCATCTCATGCGTAGATATGTACCTTATGTCTACCTTCTTGGTTTTATCATAGTCTTTTGCAAATCTGCAGTTCCTTTAAGATACTGCATTATCCTCTTAACCGCTTTCCAGTGTTCTTGCCCTGGGTTGGATTGGTAACGACTTACCATTCCAACGGCAAAACAGATGTCCGGTCTTGTATGCATCATAGCGTACATAAGACTATCAACTGCACTGGAATATGGAACTTTTTCCATAATTTCCTTTTCCTTTTGGTTCTTTGGACATGATTTCAGATATAAATTATCGCATCTGCTTATAGGAGTATCAATTGGACTTGCAGTCCTACATATTAAACCGTTCTAGAACCTTCTTTAAATAAGTCTCTTGTGAAAGAGAAAGAAGTTTTTTCGAACGATTCCTTGAAATCTTAATTCCAAGGATATATGTGGCTTCCCCATGTCTTTCATCTCAAAACTGATGAAAGTCAAGCCTTGATATCCATCACAAAGCCCTTGTCATTTCTGGTTATTAAAATGTCATCTACATATAGAGACATAATAACATGCTTGCTTTTAATCCTCTTGATATATACGTAGTTATCTTCATCAAGTATGGAAAATCCATTTGATAAGACAACTTCTTGAAATCGTATATACCATTGCCTCGAGGATTATTTAAGACCATATATGGGCTTACGAAGTTTACAAACCTTATGTTCGTTTCCTTCTTTTACAAACCCTGTTGGTTGTTCCATATAGATCTCCTCGTCCAATTCTCCATTGAGAAAGGCAGTCTTTACATCCATCTGATGTAATTCGAGGTATAAGCAAGCTACCATTGCCAGAATCAGGCGAATCGAGGTAAAACGCATAACAGGTGAGAAGGTCTCTTCATAGTCTATCCCTTCCTGTTGCGTAAAACCTTTCGCGACAAGGCGAGCTTTATATCTATCTATAGAGCCATCAGCCTTATGCTTGATCTTGAGAACCCATTTGTTCCCAATTGCTCTATGTCCTCTAGGTAAGTTAACTAAGTCCCAGACTTGGTTAACTTTCATGGATTTCAATTCCTCCTTCATCGCTTCCATCCATTTGTCTTTTGCAGGGCATGATACGGCCTGTTTGAAAGTAGCAGGCTCGTCATGTTCTTGTAGTGAAGTCATAAAGGTTTGCGGAAATTCATCCTCAAATCTTAGAGGGAAATTCATCCTCAAATCTTAGAGGAGCCAACCTTGTACGACTACTACGTCGTTTTTGAGATTCTTCAAGTCCTCGTTGACTCGAATTTAGATCAATTCTAATATCACTCCCACTTGGAATG